>CM060264.1:6754953-6786182 GCA_030684275.1 Acipenser oxyrinchus oxyrinchus | reverse complement strand
AATATTAGATAATTGTTATGAAGTGATAGGTAGATAGATAGATATTACTATAAATCTTAACCTATTATTTTTATCTTTTTGTTTACACAATTTCCTCCTGTCAATATTTGCTCAATAAATGTCAAGTACTTCAAAGCTATACTGCCACAACCCTTTTCTTCTCCATTGTTGAAATTAAATACTGCTTTTAGCAGAACGTATATAAAGGTAACAGATGTTCTTTTGTTAATCAGCATTAGCATTCAATTTACTGACAATGTTGGGCGGATTATTGTCACTGATCTAATTAGTATTACACAATATTATCCTACAGTGTAGCATAAATATACTTTAAATCGATTTCACAGGAGTATTGTTCTTGCATTCCTTGCTTGTCGGGTACACAGTTTGGTCAGTGATAAACTGTAGTGTACCATTTATCCACTCTACTATTTGTGATATAACAGTATCTTTTTACTGTTTTTGTGCATACACTAAAGTTATTATGTTGTGTGTAGGGGTCTCTTGTTGTTAAATAGGGTTTGTATTAGAGCTATGTTGAATATTCTATGCAGAGGATGACGTCTCTACACAGGACGTACTGGAATTTAGACAAATCCTAAATGATTGGATGATTTCTCATATGTGATTTATAATTCAAAATAAAGGGACTGCATTGTAGACTCTGTTCAAAGTGCATGCACTAAATAGCAGCACATCATATGTATACAATATAACTACACTTATTTAATGTACCTGTTGTTTGAAGTGTTTCAAAATGATATAAAAAAATGATATTCTTTCATTGTATTCAAGCTCTTTAGAAATACCTGCATCATTTGAATGGGGAAAAAAATCTGGTTTTACACGGTTGCGGAACAAACAAAACATAAATCAAAAACAGAATGTGACTTTAATGGTGTATGTCAGCAAAAAATATCAAAGTGAGAAGAATGGGTTAGATCCCAAGATAACATTCATGAAAATGTATTTATGTTAATAACAGATGCTTGGAATATATTGTGAATATTTAATCTTAAGAAATATGCACAGATTTTAAACTAATTACAAATATCTGGAGAATTTTAAAACCAAACAGTCTCTGTCATAGTACAATTTGATTATCCTGACACCTTCTTTTCAGCGGCCACTGGAAAATTATAATACCCAGACTTAAAAGGGTATCAGACTAAATATTAAGAAATGATAATGTTTCATGAAACTGACTGTTTAGCTCTGCTTTGATTCACATTGTCCACAGAAACATGAAACTCTACTTGCCTCGTGTTTGTGGAATTTTTTTTTTTTTTTCTTAGACGCTAGCTATCGATTCTTGGAAAAAAGAAAAACGCTGTGAAGCACCCACACAAGTAGGATAATACACTTTACTCCATTCTGCAATAAGCTGTCAAGGTGATTGATTCAAGGACACCAGTTTTAGCTGCAGGTGCTCATTATACCTTTGCTCATATCTGCTGCCCAAACACCAGAACTAAAAAAAAAAAAAACAGACTAGTATTTGCATTTTAAAAGATGAGTTTTAATACATTTTATATTAACCCTTATTTACCTACCCAGTAAGTACACGAATATAGGATTAAATGGAAATAGGAATATTGCCTTCATTGCACATTGTATGTAAAACATTGGAATAGTTTTGGTTGAGCTGTAAGACACAAGGATGCTGAGACTTTCAACTTGTGTAGGACATTCCAAAATGGAACTGTCCTTGACACATTGTTTGTTGAGTGACAAAATAGTGCTAGTTGTGACATTGTAATCCTCCCTTTCCCCTTCCCTTCCCCTTCCCCTTCCCTACTACCCCCTGCTTTAAAGAACAGGGCACAGACCACCGAGCCAGGCCATATTTTAAATACGCCTTGAAAGGACACCAGACAGAAATTACTTCACAAATGACAGATGCCAACCTAGGTCAAAGAGACAGAAGAGGGGCCTGGTAACGGGACAACAACAGCACTGCACTTTTTTTCCCTTTTCACCCCTGAAAGTGTAACTTTTTTTGTACTGATCACAGCATCCTTCCCATTATAATTTGGCACATATGTGACGAGGGTAGCTGACCACCCACCAAAGAGGTTACAGAAAGTGAATAATGCCATCATTAACCACTATTGAAAATAACAATGAAGTTAAATTATGTGTTTAAATGACTAAGATAGGCACAACTATTCTTTTTTGACAATAACTCTCTTTTGATCCAGATAAGACTATAGCAGTAACCGTGTTGATCATGGCTTTTAATAGCCCTTGATAAGGAATAATTGCTTTTGGATGCCTGCTATTACAGTCCCTGGATCTTTGTACTCATTAGTTTGTTCAACATATATTCTCCAGACAACTACTTATTCTCTCATTAAAACACAAAAATGAGGGGAACCAAAATTTAATTTAGACCCAGTAATTGCCTGGAGTCATGTCATCAGCACCTGTTTCAGTTTTGGAGAAAGACCTACTCCAGTAGTGTGTCTCCCAAAAAAACACAGATGGCCACAGCCTTTGAAACAGGGGGTATTGTTATTATGGTACAATTCTCTGCATGAATTCAACCAAAAATCTATCATCTAAACAACCAGGCCTTTTCTGTGAGCATTTCTGAGCATGGTCCATTAAAAATGTTTTTTTATATATATATATATATATATATATATATATATATATATATATATATATATATATATATATATATAGCAGACGCCTTTATCCAAGGCGACTTACAGAGACTAGGGTGTGTGAACTGTGCATCAGCTGCAGAGTCACTTACAATTGCATCTCACCCGAAAGACAGAGCACAAGGAGGTTAAATGACTTGCTCAGGGTCACACAATGATTCAGTGGCTGAGGTGGGATTTGAACCAGGAACCTCCTGGTTACAAGCCCCTTTTCTTTAACCACTGGACCACACAGCCCCCTTCAATTAATGAAACCACCTTTTTGTTTTACCACTCAGCCTCTTGAAAGGAGTTGCATTACATGATTTGTGTTATTATAAAACAGGAAATGAGTCAAAATCCTTAAACTCGTCCTAGCATGTGCTGAAATAACAACTGCCTCCAAAACATGTTCTACTTGGCCACGTGCTGTTTCAGTGCATTCTAAGCTTATCATTAGATCTGTTGTTGGCTGAATGTAGCAACAATCCAGTTTGAAGTGCCCTACCTGGAACACTTATGCATGAGCAATTCTGCTAAAGAGCTTTACAATTGTAATTGAGTCTAAATACCCTGATCTGTTCCAACTACTAATGGTAAGATGCATAATTTAATTTCCACCTGTTAAATTTGTTTACTTTTATGGAGCTACATCGAATGCTCTCTAATGTCTGTCTTATTGTTGAGACTGAACACTAAAAGCAGACCAATGATTACACAACCTTGGTCCCCTTATTGTTCGCTGATATAAGTAATTAGTCTTGCTGCAGTTTTTTTTTTTTTTTTTCTTTTTTTTTTGAGTGGTGGGAAAGATTCCTGGGCTTCTATAATAGTCAAATGTAAAATGCAGCATTATAATGTCATGCCCAGCTTCTTTTTTATTTTGTTTGTTGACCAAAATGTATCAATTCCAGTTTAATTTAAGCATTCTTAAATACCAGCTTCTACACCAACCGTGATTGCTATACTTACTCGCCTCAAATGCCTTTTCATTTATTTGTTCAACATTTCCTTTGCAATCATCGAGTGGTGGATACTCCAATATTGAATTATAATATTTTTTTCTCTATTTCTGAGCTTGCTTTGAGCAGAATTCTAACTGCTTTCACTGAATAAGCTTCCTCAGTCAATCAAACCATGTGACAATGTGACCTTTCAAACTACAGTAAAACCTGTTTAGCCAGCCCCTCTACATACCGACATTCTGTATATCCCGAATGAATTCTATAATTCTATGAATCCCTATGGAAATGAATGGTGTGATACCCTTTAAAACCCGCAACCTGTCTATTCTGGAATCCAGCATGAGTCTCTTCTGCCTAAATTCCATCTAAATCTGACTGTGCAGTTCATGTAACATTTTTTTTTTTTTGTAAATTTAAAACTAGTATAAAAAAAAAACAAAAAACAAGATGTTGCGTATATACTCACATGACCTGCCGGCAACATTCTGAATTGCACAGTTATTGAACAGCAAATACATGTCGAAACATCCACAAAATCTTGAATGAAAAATGTGTGCTTGTCAAAAACGCTGAACGTTTACCAAAACCAACACTTAAACAGCTGAGTGAAAAATTCTAAATCGCAAGGCAAACTGTTTCAGACATTCTCAAAAGAAAAGATGCCGACTTAAAAGCAACATGGAGAAAACCTGAATGCCAGCAGAAAGAGTGTGAATCCCACATGCAGGTACAGTACGAGCAAGTGAACGTCTTTCTCTGGGAATGGTTTAAACAGGCTAGTGCTAATAATAGGTAAATATGTTGTTGAGGTATTGTTGTGTTTAAAGTTTGCTGAGATATTATTGTGCTTATTATGCTGCATGTACATTCAAATTGTGATTTTACCTTTTTTAGGTCCAGTATTAGTCCTAGGCAGTTCGAATTTTAAAAACAAGCTCACACACAGGTAAAATGAGATACGAGAAAAAAAAAAGATAATCACTCAGTACTGAAACAAGAACCCAGAACTGCTCAACATAATTGCAAACATCATAAAATATCAAGGAAAAGGTGACAAAAAAACCCCTGAGATTTTACAATATTATATGCACTTGGTAAAGTTACAATGCAGTTACTGTACAGTGCTTTACCAAACTCTGATTAACCATATTTAAACTTCCCTGAAGTATACTTTTCCTATTGCATATTGAAGCAAACCTGGACCAAATTATGTATTTATGCAATGTGTTATTAGTATTCATTACAGATACAAATGAGTTATTAACCTCAACGTAAATTTTGTTCAGTTTATGGATATAACCATATTTGACCTACAAATAAAAATAGCTTAAAGTACCTAAAGATGTGCATAAAACCAGCCTTATTTACCATATATAATGCTCAGGCATGCGCATGTACACAAACTCGCTACTGCCATTATAGTTTATTAGCTATGGCGTGACATGGGAATCCATATAAAAAGTGTAAGAGCCAGACGCATTAGCATTTTGGAAGCAGATGAATGAACGCATTTGTTCTCTCCTCTGTTCCCTGCTGAAAGAGTCTATTAATGAGTGTTTTGCAGTTCTTTCTCTCTTGCTCATATTAAAATTGAGATAGCAGGCGAGAAAGAAAGTTGTAGTGGAAAACTTACTTACTCTTGGTTAATTTTAGAGAACACTCCCTTCAGTCTCTTACAGAAGGAATTTACATGTTCAGAAAACAAAAATTAGGAAAACATTCGTCATTCTCATGATTTCTCATAAAAAATATGTTTATCAACATGTTTTGAGCCTAAAGTTATTTTTTGAGTTCTTGTTAATTTAATTAATACTGAGAAATGCATTGATGATCTCTTTCCAAAGTTGCAACCTGAGTATTTGTTTTAGTTTCTTGTTCGTGGAACTATGTAGGAAAGTACACACATGTGTATACAGTAATTATTTTGAAATTCATTCCGATAACAGTCAAAGATGAAAAGTAGATTAATGTATTGTGTTTAAAAATATACTGGTTGGTACATATTTCTCTTACTGTATCAGAAAGGTCAATTAACAGAGGTTTGATGTATTTGGAAGTGCAGATGATGGTCTTATTAATGAATGCTGGGTGTCATTACAGTTAAATATACACAAATCAATACTGGAAAAATTGAACACATTGCGTATTGAAGTGTCCTTAAAGCACGCTTTTACTGATAACCACATCTGAAGATTCGGATGTGTGACCAAGCATTTTACATTAGCAATTTTCTGGAGCTTTTTAAAACTTTTCATTGCAGCCAGTAATGACCTCAATGTTTTATTCTGTACCAGGAGCACATCCTTAGGATGACGGCTTCTTTTGATCTATTATTGACAGCAGATTATTAACAGTGTTACAGTTAAAGACATCTGGCTGCTTGCTAACTAACCAACAACACATTTTAGAGTTTCTGCAAATCTGGGTGCAAAAGTCAAGTTAAACTGTGAACTATTTCTACTAAGAATGCATGATATACTTTAAACTAAGTCACTGTTCATAAGTAATTAAGAGTACTGTAAATAAAAATGTATTGCCTGCTGTTCATCATTGTTCGTTTTTAATATGATAAACCAATACACAGGTGCTACTTACTGATAGCAGAGCAGATTCCATTTGTACTTTTATATTCACTTTGATGTCAAGTGTATACCTGCATCGTAATTTTTTGTTCTGTGATATAAAATAAAAAAAACCCATAAGATTTCTAAAGGTATTCAACCTTGAGTCATTCCTTTACTGAACCTATAAAAGGAACTGAATTGTGCCGCGGTTAATAAATAGAAGCATTTCCATTTCAGCGCCAGACAACCTGTGATTATATTCTCCTTTTTAATTCAGTGTGCCATTGAGTCAAGGTTTATATGATGTGTCACTGTGGAGAAAGAACCAAACGTTAACAAAATGGGTCAATTTCAAAAGTGACCTTTTACAATATCATTCTGGCATGTCTTAAGACTACATTTGTGAGATCATAAGCAAAGGATTTGAAATGCATTGACCCACTGCAACCCCTATACAGTCCTTTTTTAATGCTAGAGTATGTTCTACAGCAGGGGCCTGACTCAATCTATCAAAGGTTTTTTTTTTTTTTTTTTAAATATTAGCTCAAAGGTTGATTTAAAATAAATCAGTATACAACATTTTGAAGTCTTCCCAACATCTCACAATGCCTCTCCTTCCTCAAGGCAGCATGTTTCTGAAACCAAAGATTTAAAATCTAAAGCTATTTGAACTGAAATGGTAATAATATAGACACGATGCTTTGCAAGGTTTCCTGGTGATATATAGCTAGTATTCCAGTTGTTTTTAAATGGCTAAACATGACATTTCAAAATAACAACAGGAGGTGGGGAAATAGGTAACCAGGGACTAGCTTCAAGAATTACACATTGGGAAATAGGTGATAGGTTTTCTCTTTTGCAAAGCGTACACCAATATTTTGTGGAAGGAAAAAAATATAGGGCTGATATAAAGTTAGCACTGATAGATTTTGTAACGCTGATAGTACTAACAGTATACGGATATGGATAGTTCCTGCAAACCACAATTGATAGTTAGCTTGGGTTCATTCATTTTTATATTGTATAAGACAAACCCGCTTTTACATGTCCATTTAAATAAGCAGATAATGTAATATTACTTGTGGGGACTGGACAGCGTGATTTCTGTTTTTTTATCATTTGAAAATGTTGTGAAGCACTGCATTTATAATCGGTGAATATCCTTTATGTAGTTAGTTTAATTAGGAGCCTGGGGACACCTACATCACCAGTGGGTTTCCAAGGTCCAACTGCATCCTTAATATAGTCTCAGACCTAATATTGGAATCTGGAAACAAAACCATTTTCATTCTATGGATTGCTCATTTTTAACCACAAATGAAGATAAATGATGAGAGGCAATAATTAGGACCCAGTCCTATGGGAGACATGTGAGAAGGGGCTAAATTGGGTTTCTCTTATTTATAGAACACTATAAAAATCTACTGTTTCAAAGTGATTCTTTAAATGCCCAATATTTTCTATATATTTTAATATAATTGTTCAGTCAGTGTCATTCTTCTTCTTCACACTATGCCATTTGTGGTTGGAATCTGGTAAAGGGATTTTGTATAATATTTTCAGTGGCCATTAAAAGCAAAGAAAAACAAGTTATTTCAGAGATCAGTGCATTTATAAATGTGCCTTTGAAGTTGCACTGACAGCAAAATAATACAATGCACCATTAATTTAGTCCTGCTGTCTGAGGTCGGGCTGCTGTTATGAAAATCTTTCTTTTCCCACAACACCCTGTCATGTGTGGTGCATCGCTAATGTCACCCTGAAAATATGCAGTGTTGTACTTGTCTTACTCTGTAAAAAAAGAACGAAAGGGGTCATCACTAAGAAACTTTAAAATGGAGAAAAGTCATAGTGTAAATCTTTCAATCTGATTGGCTGATTCAGTTCTTCAGCGTATCTTAGCATAACATAATTGCACTCCTGGCTATTGTCATGGGTCTTACTGTTTCCTAGGTATGCAATTATGACAGTATAAATAACACCCTGCTTTATTACTCTAGTGCTACTCCATGTAGATTTTGGATGTTTCAGATTCCTAAAATTCTACAGTTCCATAACCTTGTGGTCACAGGTGTTATTTTAAGACAAACAAAATTCCTTCATATTTTACAAATTCATATTTGGACATCCACTTTCTAGATTGGACATAGACAAAGTATTGTGTTGTGCAAATGTACTAAAACAGTATTTAACATGATTTAGTAACCAAACAGTGTTCTGTAACCAAAGCGGTGTGCATCTGCACAGTTAATTAATATAAATACAAGCATCTCTACCCATTATCTGCAGAGAATAACATTACTTGAATTGATAAATGTATACCTGAGATTTCATGGAGACAATGCAATTTCTCTTGTTTATGAGGTAGCAACTGTTCAGTCTGATTGACTTTTGTAGAGGCAAGCATTCATTTTAGTTAACTGACATTTCAGGCAAAATTGATTGCAAAAAATGTTTAGTGTACAGTTCGGTAATTGTTTCCCAACACTGAAAATGCAGTGCACTGAAGCAAATGCAATAATACAGAGATGTTCTTATGCTGTCAAACATAGTTCGCTACCTTTATTAAAGCAAACATTAAGGGCCATATTTTCATATATTTCTAGTTTACTGCAGTCATTAATTAACGTAACTTCTATTTTTTTGAAAGGAGAAAAACATATTGACTTTACAAAACTGGTTTCAAACATCTAAGTAATGTACAGTAATAGAAGGTCTCTTGAGCACTCTCAAGTTTTCTTTCTCAGTTTTGGACATTAGTGTTGAATTTTCCCCTGGAGTACACGCTTTGAAAATATGGCCCCGAGTGTTCTGTTTTGAACACGTTTTCCACTGACTGTAGTGGAGTGCACTTATGGGGCAATAAAGCATGGCCATGTTCACTTGAGGGAATCTCAACTGTTTCCTAATGAATAAAGAAGAGCCCAGCTGAGTGTCCTTACTAATTAGCAGAAACCAACCCGGAGGCTTCCTTTTACAATTGGCAGTACAGTACTTTAAAGAACAAGTAGTTCCATTTTTTGTCGCACTTTTCTGTGCCTTTCTACTATATTTGCAATCATTGAGAGGGGTTCTGGGTTTTAATGCTGTTGAGTTTGTATATTTTGTATCTGTTTTTACCTGGCTATGAGCTTGCTTTGAGCTTGTCTGGAGACTTCTTGATCTTTCAACTCTGCGGACCAAACCTACTTTATACTGTATAGAGAGGCCGTTCTGTGACATGATTTAAACGAGAAAAGTCTGTTCAGTCCTAGGCAGCTCACAGATAGGTAAAGACAGAAATCTTGAGAAAAATATTTAAACTAAAATGTGTACAATAACTCTTAACTCATAGAATCAATTGCTTGCTCTGGCTATCCTTTTGAATGCCAATCGCTCCTTTCCATGTGACCCATTTTGGTGTGACTTCTATCAGAAGTGCTTCCGGAAATTGTTTTTGTTCATTACTTGCTATAAAAAATATAGCAATTAAACCAAATACTAGTTTGCCATAACCTTTCATATATGAAAATGTGAGATTTATGAATTGGTAGCAATACAGATTATTTAAGATATACTAAAACTGGTATGCTATCTTTATGTAATGCCTTTCAAGAATTATACAGCACACATTGTAGAGGGAGGTATTATTGACATAATGACATTTGCTAAGTCCCAGCAGGTGAGCAGGAAACTGGGATAGTAATAACAGTGGGACACACAAAAGACAAGGCAGAATTAAAGGCCACTGTAAACAAGATGACTCATAATTGACATTTAGCGTCCAGGTACATTTAAAAAAAAAACACATAATGGGCATCCAAGAGTGAAGGGATTCAGAATAAAACAGATACTTCTCTCTCATTATTGTACCAAGCCCCAGAGACACCAGGAATTGAAGCCTGCGGACACAGGTTTGTGTGTAACGTTTGTCAGTGCCAGAAGCAGAGCAAATCCCGCAAGATTCATGTTGCCAAAGGAAACCACTCCTGCTTAAACTGGTGAAACTTTGAAAAGAAGCTTTATAAATCTTCCATCTTAAAAACATGAATATATACATGATAAATATAATATAAATATAAATATAAATACAAATATAAATATAAATATAAATACATGAAGAATATAACCAAAACTAGATTTAAAAAAATTGATTTAATACTTCCAGTTGTAAACCACATCCCATATTCCCTGAGTTATGATATCCAATTCATCTAGACCCTTTCTTTAAAAAAAGTATTTAATAATTCAACAAACTCCAGTACTAGTCCTATAAAATTCCTATTTGAACTATTTGAAATTAAAAGCTCAAAGGTGACTTCTGTTGCCACTTATTATTCAAAAAATTGTATTTTCATTCATCGTTTTTTAGGAACATGGTAGAACCACACTACTCGCCGATTTGTGCATTAATGATAGCATGATGTTATTGTCTGACCACTAGTAATCTCCAGTTTGTCTTTATTATTTAAACAGCAAGGAGGGGCAAGCTGAAACACTACCTGTTGTGTGTATGACAGAGGCTGTCATGCACACAATTTTAAAATACTGTGCTTTTTATACCATATGTTCAGTCCATTCTTATTATGTGTTTAATGTGCATACATAGTCATACACATAGGATTGTATCAGTACATCATTGCAATTATTTAAGATTTAAATGCAATCTCTCAATATTTACTGTTACAGATTAGGAATTGCAATTTCTTGATTCCTCTCAGGTGCAATGATATATATTATTATTTTACTTTACAGTCTTGTCTGACTGCTCTTTGTAAATCACCACCAATCCCCTTGAAACCTAAAATGTCAACCCAAAAATATAATAAAGAATGACATTCAAAAATGTCTAGTAAAGCAGTCTGCTTCTTAAACACAACCAAACGTGAATAGTACAATGTATAATAATTATAACATAATTTGTTTTTATTTTAATTAACTACATTTTTCACTACAATCTAACCTTATAAATGAAATGTCATTCCATACTAATTGGTTACAACTGCCATGAATTCTGTACAGTGATATTGACAAAATTGTTCTTTTCATCTCTATTAACAGGTACAGAATAAAAGCTTTTGTACTATAAATCTATCTATACGTGTAGTTCAAAGCAAATTATATATAATTTTAGTTTGGGCTGAAAATGAGAAAGAATGTATTCGGTGTCTTCTCTCCTGCTATAATTACCATAGACATAAATGAGCCGTGCAACATAAGAAATTCAAAAACAATTCAGTTAAATGAATTGGGAAAGTACAGGATGAGAATGTTCTATTGGTCTGGAAGGGTTGACTCAAAGAGTCAATTCTATCAAAAACATTCCTTTATTACTGTAGTTCTCATTAGTTTTGACTTCAAAGCACAGTTTCTGTAGGATCTCTTCCATTGTATATTGATTGTAATGGAAAGGCCTGAAGCTATTAAGAACTCTAAAGGCTCTACTATTTCTAGTTTTTTTTTTTATTTTTTTTTTTTTATAAGATTAAAAACAGTTAAGGACAAATATTTATGGCCATGTATTATGTTGCACTAGTTTTTCTTTCTTTTTTTTTTTTTGACATGAAGTAGAATGTTCTGTCCAAGTCGGAGTCTATAATTTCCTGTCTCTTCTCATTTTTGCTCTGCAGAAACACTGGTTCCCTTTTCTCACCCTTGTTCTTTCAAATCCTTGTTTTAAAATTGTGGAATTCATTTTCAATTGGTCTCCCTGACCTTTCAGTGACTGAATATAATGCATATAAGTCATACAGTCATGAAAAGATTGCTACTACACTGTCTGACAATCATTTTCAGGGGCTCTAGCAACCAGCTTTCCTGGTCTGAGACGCTTCAAAGAGTCCATAGTTCAATGAAAGCCACAAAAAAGTTACAAGCACTTGTTTTAACCCAGTTTGCTTTGAAGCAAAACCACAGGGGATCAACACTCATTATAATGGAACTGCAAAAATCTAGTGAGGTGAGTTCCAAATTGCTAATTATTATTTTTTTAATTACTCACCATATCCTGTCGGAGGTAGCACATTTTATGCACACATTGCATACCATTGCCAATTTAGTGTTCTTCCTTAAAACAATGAAATTTAAAAAAAGAAAGTTTTTTTTTTTTGGAAATGAACAATAGTGTGTTTATCAAAGTTGAGGTTTTCTGAAACTCACAAGTAAAAATATCTCCCCTGATATATTTTATCCTCTGAGCCAGCCTACTAATGGCAAGATATGATGGACACATATCACCTCAAATCAAACATGCTTACCAGACAAAGAAAAAACATGAGGGACTGTTGGCTCTCCTGTCCAAAGTCATGGGCATTTTAGAAGGTGAGAGAACAAAGAAAGAAACACGATAAAGTTAAATTAAAGTAAAACAAAAAAACATCCTTGTACGGTATTCGATTGCAACATGTTCATTAACATTGCTGCCTCCTTGTAACAGGGCGAGCAGCCCTGTACATTGTTTTGTTTATTTTAGTTTAGAACGGGGGTTCCCCCTCCGCCCCTGTGTTATTTTGTATTTGTATTATGATTTATTATTTACGTGACGGCGAGCGCCGTATGTTTTATTGTTTTGTATTTTGACGGTGTAGCCGTTTTGTTTATTTTGTTATTGTTTAGTAACGTGGATGGGAAGCCCCATCCACATAGTAATTAATAAACTCGTGCAGATTGTGGCCGAGGGGTAATAGAATAATTAATTGCAAGCTAGTTAAACCCCTCGGCCACGATATAAAAAGGCTGCAGCTCTCTAGCTCGGGGTGGATGTTTTAGGAGCGGAGAGAACTGAGACGAGAGAGAAATTTATTTAAAAATTAAACATAGGAACAGCCTGACCTATATTATTACTTACTTTTGTGTTTGAGATTTGTTTTTGTTTAACCTTTTATTTTGCTCTGTGAGCATGTTCTTTTTGTTTAAATATTTATTTTATTTTTGTTCTCAAATAAAACGGCAAACGCCAACTTTAAACTGCAGTACTTGCCCTGGTGTCAGTTTTTGTCCCTGCTTCTGCCTTGACGTCACCGCTCAGTCACCCTGTCACACTCCTAAAGTGACTTTTTTACGTTCATCACTGATCAGATCAGTCTGTAAACGAAGCAATCACATAATATGCACATAGTAATAAAATACATTTGTAAAATTCAGAATAGATGATCATGTCCAGGGAGAATATAGCGTGACAACTATACAGGACTGCCCAGTCCCTGACCACATTCCGGCGCCTCCTCAAGACTCACCTCTTCAGAAAGCACCTGTAGAACTCCTCTGTTCTTCCCCTGGGACACATATCACCCTTCCTTAAATGCGCTTTACTTGCTCTTATCTGCCCCCTATTTTACTGCATTTAATCCTGCACTTCAGAGTACTGTAATTTGCCAAGTGTTTAATCTGTAGTATTTTTTGTATTTAATCATATCCTGATGTAACTATCACTGACACTGTTATCTGCTGTATTATTGAATTGTATTTTGTCACACTTGTACTTGCTTGAACCAAAGTCATTGTATTTATCTTGCTCTTAATTGTATTATTACTTGTACTGTGATACTTGAATTGTATTTGCTTACGATTGTAAGTCACCCTGGATAAGGGCGTCTGCTAATAAATAAATAAATAAATAAATAATAATAATAATAATAATAATAATAATAATAATAATAATAATAATAATAATAATAATAATAATAATAATAATAATAACAGTACAGCCCAGGACAAAAAAGTAATGCAACAGAATATCAAGAAATACATATTTAAAATGAAACATCATTACTAAACAGGCAGTGGAATGCAACATTGATTCCATCATCAGACCAGACACAGACTGGCAAAATGGAACCATGCTACTGAAAGACGACAAGAGCGATTTTAAATTCTGTCACCCCTTAATCTGTTCCTTGTTACTGTTCCCCCCACAGGGGTGATTCTTAAGCTCCACTGTAGAATAGTTAATTAAAACAAACTCCAATCTGTTAAAAGGCTATGATATGTATTTTCCTGAGGAACAAAAGAAAACCTTGTTTTATTGTTTTATTGTTTTATTCCAAATAGTTTTTACATCAACCATCTCAATACAATACGATTTGTTGTTTTAATGTTCAGGAACATGTTGAAGGAAGCTTTACAATTAAAACCAATTTCTCCGATTCAACTCAAAATCCTTTTCAAGAGAAAGGGTAAAAACGTTTCAAAACAAATGGCTTCATTACACTTCAAGTCCCTAATCTTTTCAAACCTACTATCTGTTTCATTGATAAGCTACTGCAGTTAGACATTGCTAGTGATATAAGTGCTCTCATTTATCTTTTATTAAGGTTTCATTTATTATTAAATGAATTAGACAGCAGTAAATTACATTAATTCAATATGTTTATTTGTATTGATTAAACTCATTTAAATAATTCTTGTTTTTCTTGGGAAAGTAAGTCAGTCTTTTGGCTAATTTAGACTTTGTTCCACAAGGGGAAATGCTATTTTAAACCTAGTATGTGTTTTACAAATACCATAGTGTGCAGTTCTTTAGTAAACACTTCAATGCTATTGTATTTTCATAACACTTTATCTGGCAAGCAAGACGCTTCAGTTTAGTCTTAGGAAGTTAAACAGATACAGTACAAGAAATGAACATCCAGGTTTCTAAATTGATTTACATAAAATATTAAAATCTTAACCGTTGCTCTATGGCATAATAAGAGCTGTAGAAGCTTGAATTTGGCAGAACAAATATGATATGGATGCCTGCATCCTGGTGGTAAAACCAACGATGAAGCAGTTGCAGTTTTCCCACATTTTGAGCAGAGGCATTCAATATTTCTCATTTTACTGAATTACATGGTAACTAAAATGCACAACAGCCCCAAAAGGCTGATCTTTCTTTGACAACATTGTGTAATTGCTTCATAGCCAAAGCTATATTGCTGTATTGAAAATTGGTCTCCAGTGGACAAAGACTTCAGATTCTGTGTGCCGCCTTAGTGTTGGTCTGATTCGTGGAAATGGTAACTTTAGTTCCCTCACAAAAGGCAAAACATTTCCACTTTATAATGCTCCTATTTTGCGGTTCTTGATATTGGTTATAAAAAAACTATTTCTCAAATATAGCGTGCATCAGTGCAGATGTAAAATGAGAAACAATACCACTGAGCACTTTTGAATGCCCTTAGAAATCAATAAATTAGTCTTCCTACCTGTATTAATAGGAAAGAAATAATTAGGTGATGTCAAGGAGAAATAATGCTAACGCAGTGAAGCATCACTGCCATAAATCTCAAAGACTCAGGAAAAATGATTTGTGCTTTACCAGTGGTTACCTTTTGTTATACAGTATTGTATTACACATTATATAGTGTACAGTACTATGCATTTATTGTATATGCAGCAGAATGCAAATACTGTCTGTGGTTTATATATTTATGAAGAAATGATGTCAAGCCTTATTTATTGTGTTCATATGAATAAAAAAACAACTAATGGAGCAGAGAGTTATCATTAGCCTGCTTTAATAAAGCTTCTCTCACAGTATGCTGGGGCTGTTGGTTCTTATTTTTTAATCAGGAGCTGAATTATTTGTGTGTCTTTAAGCAGTCTAGTTTTCATTGCCCGATGTTCAGATATTATATTCATACTTGCAATAAAAAGTGCCCAGCAACTGATATTTTCAGAAAGAAATAACATTGCATTTGATCCATGTAAGATTGGTTCAATCTTCTCTTTGGTTGGTTCGTAATGTTTTCACCACTGGTGTATTAGCTATTTGTGAGATTTTGTGCTTTATCAAGACAGACTTCAAAATCCAGAACATTACCTTTTAGCTTCTTGTACAGTATGTTCTCTGAATGTTCTATGCATTGTTTTCTGGTTGAAAATATGTGCTTTTCTTGAAGATGGATATTCTATTCCACTGATCACTGTATTATTTCTTTACCAAAACGCAATAATGATCATGTATGAAACAATGATGAATGTCATTTGGTTGTAATGTAGATGCATAGCTTGTAATGAAATTCGTGCTGGTATAAAAAGGGTTGAGCAGAATCTGAAACACATCATTTATCCTATAAGCCAACCTGTCAGCACACTGAGCCAGCAGGGTTGCCAAACAGCCTGTTCAAGGCACCCAAACGAGCAACAAACACCTTAATGAGATCCCATAGGAGTTCACTACTCGGACCTTCTGTTACTTAGACTACTGTGTACAAAACTCTGATATGTTACCTTATTTAATGCATTCTTATTAAATGTTGTGGTTTTAAAAAACCGAAGCTGAAAAAAAAATGCATATTGCAGAATTTCAACGAAACCATTTTTCTAAGTCAAGATGTCCTATAATGTGAATTGTCTATCTGGCCTACACTATAAGTTGCATCAAATATGCTTCAATAGAAAAGTCCAAATTATAAATATCATCTTTGATTGAGCTGTTCCGCAACACAGCATGCGCTTTAAATTTTAATAAAAGCTTTATACCAACTTGAAGTTATAGTGTCATAAACCACTGACCTCAAATGTTTCAATAATTATTTTAGAGATCATTGCTTTAACAGCTCATCATAATGTTTTTGATCATTGTATTTCACCAGTCCCCACCAGAAATGGCGAATTGTCCTTCACCCATATTTTTATTCAAATTCATTATCCATGCAGGATTAATTTAATTGATAATTTAAAAAAAAAAAAGGCTTTCCCACTGTTATGCTCTGTTAAATCATGAATCATATAGGGTCTAAATCCCAATAGATTCACAGCTGTCTCTGTGCCATATTTTCTCTGTAATAAAGAATTGTGGTAATAGTTAGTCTGTATTAAAATAACACTGAAAAAATATAAGACCGCAGAGATCCAACAATGTTACATTATTCATATCTTCTCTATTTCCCAACTGAAAACATTCAGGGAAAATAGAGATGAGGTTATAGAAATATGCACATTCAAAATTGAATTATACTTCTACCACCAACACATATTAGTATTTATTTCACCAGTCATACCAAGTGTGTGTGTGTGAGTGTCTATATATATATATATATATATATATATATATATATATATATATATATATATATATATATATATATATATATATATACACACACTGCTGTGCAAAAGTCTTACTCTGATGCATTATGAGCATCAACAATTTACTCAAAGTATCCACTAGTGTTTTCTACTATTATAACAACTTTGACTTCCAGAAAGAAAGAAAAAACATTGAGTGAAATAGCTCACATCACTTGATTTTCAAGGTGTGGTATCCGAAGCATAATCAACAAGTACAGAGAAATCATCTGTAATTGACAAACCCAGGACTGGAAGACCCAAAAAGCTGTCCAACAAGGATGAACAATACTTGAAGATAATATCCTTAAGGAATAGAAAGAAGACAAGTGTTGAATTGACAACAGAACTGGCAGAAGGCACATGTGTCATTGTCCAATGAACAGTGGCTGTCCAGCAAAGCACAGAGCTCTGACTAACTCATTAACACAGTCATCCTGCACTCTCTTTTATTAAAGCGGGTGTAAATGGATTGCTTGTCTGTCAGTTCACTTTCTTGTTTTAGTTTGTGTCACTTCTTTTTCACGTACACTACCGGTCAAAAGTTTTAGAACACCTCCATTTTTCCAGTTTTTATTGAAATTTACGCAGTTTAATGTCTCAATGTACTCTGAAATTAAAGCATAGAACAAATAAACAATTGGAGATAAAAAAAGAAATCATGGAATCGTTTTGTTTAACAAAATTTAATCTAAATTTTTGACTCATCAAAGTAGCCACCTTTTGCAGATATAACAGCCGAACACACTCGTGGCATTCTTTCTACAATGGAAATCAAATATTGTTCGGAAAGTTCTTCCCAACACTGTTGCAGAAGTTCCCACAAATATGTTGCACTTGTAGGTTGCTTTGCTTTCACCCTTCTGTCCAGTTCATCCCAAACCAGCTCGATGGGGTTTAAGTCTGGAGACTGTGCTGGCCATTCCATGATTTGAAGCCTACCGTCTTGTTCTTTTCTTCTAAGGTAGTTCTGACATAGCTTGGAGGTATGTTTTGGGTCATTATCTTGCTGTAGGATGAACCCCTGACCAACTAGGCGTATACCAGAGGGTATTGCATGGCGCTGCAAAATGCTGTGGTAGCCGTTTTAGTTCAGGGTGCTACTCACTCTGTGCAAGTCGCCGACTCTGGATCCAGCAAAAGAGCCCCAGACCATCACGCTTCCTCCTTCATGTTTGACAGTTGGTGTCACACACTGAGGAACCATCCTTTCGCCTACTTGACGGCATACAAAAACCCTGCGTGATGAACCGAAGATTTCAAATTTTGATTCATCAGTCCATTAGACCTTCTTCCAGTCTTCAGTAGTCCACTGGCGGTGCTTCATGGCCCAGGCAAGCCTCTTTTTCTTATTTTGCCATCTTAGCAATGGCTTTCTTACTGCCACTCGACCTGTCAAACCTGCAGCTCAAAGTCTTCTCTTCACAGTTGAAACTGAGACTTGCTTACTTCGACCAGTGTTAAGCTGTGCTTGAAGCTGTTGTCCTGTGAGCCGCCTATCACGCAAGCTGTTGACTCTCAGAAACTTGTCTTCTGATTCTGTTGTGGCTTTGGGTCTGCCAGAACTCTTCCTGTCAGAGTTTCCTCCAGTTTCCAAGTGCCTTTTGATGGTGTAGGAAACTGTACTCACTGACACCTTGGCTTTCTTTGCAATTTCTCTAAAGGAAAGACCTACACTTTTAAGGGTTATAATGGTCTCTTCCTTTGTTAATTGCCTTTTTCTCGCCATTATGATAGCAATATACTACTTCCTGCAGTACAATACTGTCCAAATAATGCTTAAGAGGGTGTAGTAACACAGTCTCTTCCAACACTGCTTTTATACAGACAGAGGGTTTGTAAGTAATCAACAAAAGTTGGGACACCTGTAGGAATTGTTAGCATCAACTTTCAAGGCTTAATTTACTTCCATTGCTGCAGAACAGCTGTAAGTTGTTAACCCATTACTTGTTCCCTGAAAAAGGCCTTTTTGTATAACTTTGAAATGTTCATTATTTTTCAGTTTTTGGTAACCTAAACTTTTTTTTTAACCTCTGGCAGTTTACCGCTTACCTTTGTACCATTTCAGGTTATTCACTGGACTTGAACTGCTTAAATTTCAATAAAAACTGGAAAAATGGGGGTGTTCTAAAACTTTTGACCAGTAGTGTACCTCAATGCAGCAGTATTTGCAACGCTATGCGTACTCTGCCTCATCTGACCCACTTCTGTTTTTTTTGCTTTTTGTATACTTTTAAACATTTGTTTTCTTTTGAATATTCATAAACTGATTTACGTTTTCTACCCATTCCTCATCCACTAAAAATATTATAGTTTTGTGTAAGTATTTCAATTTAGTTTTTGGTCAAGCTAGTAGTTACTACACCCAGCAATTGCCACAATAATCAGACTTTGATTGGCCAACAGAATAGGGTGATAATGTGTTTGTGAACAGAGAACCAATGTGTGATTGTCACAAAGACGGCCGGAGTGGGTGACGTCAGACCAGAAACAGGAAGTAACACACAACAGACAGTGAGGTTGGTGAAGCTGAGCACTTGGTTGTGCTCAGCATTTAATAAACAAAATAAAAGAACACAAAAACAGCACACGGCACTTTCGCCAAAATAAATAGATAAACAAAAATTGTGCACGGAGACAAACAAACACGGTGAGTACAAAAACACTTATTATTATTCTCTTTACTTATATTTACTCTCCTTCCCCACACCCGTTCTCCACTCACGAACACCCAACCCCGAGTGAGTGAAACGTGCATCTATATATACTGTTGTGCTGGGATTCAATTACTAATTAATTATTCACTTGAATCCCAGCACGTGAATTAATTATGTGCAACCTCGTGCCTAACTACAATTATACATTTTTAAACACACGTGAAACACAGACCCGCTTATATCCCGTGTACCAATCGCTATACACCAACATTAACACATGCAACATGCAACATATAACACAAACTACGCACAAGGGCGCGGCCACATCGCCACAGTGATGTTTGAACGTTATTTGATCCTCTGACATCTAAACATACCGGCTTTATCCTAGGATGCAATGTAGGACTGCTTATTATAATGTTGGTGTCAAAATAAAACAGCATTGTAATCTAAATATTGTGTATTTCCTAGAAAATAGTACAGGAAAAATACTGAATAGTAGACAAAATCAGTTATAAATGTACAGTGTATAAATCAGTAAAAACCGACATTCAGTTTAAAAAAAAAACTGTAATTTTTTGGTAAAGCCATTGAAATCAGATGAATTGTGCTTTTACAAGGAAAAGCAGGAACATATCCCACTGAGTAAGGACTGCCAACTCTGCAGGGTGTTGGTGTTTCAGTAATGACTGGGTGTTCAAAAAGAAGTCAAGGTTATCTGGCAGTCATACACCTGCATAGCATGGTAAATGAAGATCCACTTCATTGATTTCCTAATGGAAATGGGTCCTACCAAGCTGAAAATGCCTTTCTCCAGATGGGTTGGTCTGTTTGGAAGAACACAGCCCGATCTGTCTCACCTCTCTTGACCTGCCCAATTGCCAGATCTCAATCCAATTGAGCCTTTATGGAGTGAATTTGACCTACTTCCTCTGAGCAAAGCAACCACAACCTGGACACTGTTTGAGGCTTTGGAAGATGAATGGTACCTGATACTGCACCGCAGGAGACCTTACATGTTGGAGTCCAAGCTGTTATTGCCTCTGGGGTGGACCTTGCTAAAAATACACCAGGTTTGTAGCACATGTATAGCAGCATAATCAAAGCCATCAAAGCAGAAGATCAAAGCCATGGATCTTTTATTTTAATTTATATATTCCTGAACACTGTTCTGATATCACCCCCAGTCTCTTGTATGTGCAGTATAGCAGTCATTTACTGTTTTATATTTGTTAAATTTCTTCTATCCAGGAAAACCCCCTTGAGCTGATCTATCTAGTTTTCAAGCAAGATAATGCATATTTTGACATTTTTAAAATGATTTTGTTATCTGAAACTATTTTACCAATGAAAATTGCCTGCCACACTTTGAACTACATTTTATGACACGTTAGTGAGGTGTGGAAGATAAAATTCGGATGAACCAAATAAACATATACACTGTTTATCTTTGCAGCACTAAAATCAAAATATGTTCCCCCTAAAGGGAAGAGTGTAACTCCCAATTCTAAACCTAAATACATTTCCTGACAATAAAGATGATCCTACCACTGCTGCTGTTTTACAAAGGACAGTCATGATTAATGATCCGTGTAACATCATTATGGGTTATACAGAACCAAGCAATAGATATAATTCATCAAACAGAGCTTCTTTTTTCATTCCTGATACCATCCCCTTTTTCATCAAGGCTACTCAATAATAATCCTTACATTGTATTTTACTATGTGCGACAACAATGCTCAAATGTGTATGTTTTCACAATTTAAATCATATATTACCATATGCTATTATATTTACTCAGGTCTGGATGTTTGATTGAATCAGCTGCTATGATAATTCCGTCATCAGAAAGCTGTCATATGTATAAAAATGTCACAATTTGTAGTGACAGATAATATTTTCCTCCTTTGTTTGACATAGAATACTGGCAGGTACTGTAGTTTTGTAGTTTTTTTTTTAATTATACATATGGGGTTTATCTTTACTAAAGCCATAAAAAATACTAAAGATACTGAAAGGCACCTAACATCAGACCATACATTTCTAAAGCAATGTGCTTCAGGTGATTTTCTAGTAACGTCGTTCTCTGTGGTACACTTCAAATGTCCCCAACTCATGCTCCAGCAGAACGCAGAGCCATTGCATGGTTGAGAACAAAAGAGTCTGTTCAATGCTTTTTGTGCTCCTATTTTAAAATAGGTTAAGACTTTATCTAAATGAGTGAGATATCAAACCAGACAACATTTAAACAGTACACAATGTACTCATTTGTAACATAATGGCTTTCTTCTTTCTCTATTTCTGTGCTATTTATGTGGTTAGTGAAGTAGAACCACTGCAGCCAACACGTCCTATAACCCTTCAAATTTCTTAGCATAAAGAGACTGAGCAGGAAAAACCCTATAATGTGAATGTGAAAATATATAATGATGCAAGTTCAAAAACAAAATGTTGTGGTTAAGCATCTACCAAGTTTTCTCCAATATATATTTCATTCATCGGTTGTCCATTGGTTAGTACTGTCTTCCTCTGAAACAAAGGGTATATTATTAACAGATGACTTACTGACCATTACATTTACTCAGTAAATGTCATACAAGTAATTCTAAAAGAATGATTTGCTTCTTGGAATAGATTCTTTGTTAGAAATGCATTGCAAGCTCACTGCTTAGATCACAACTGAGTTAATCATTAAAATGAATGTGTATTAAGAATGATGTCCTGTATTCCAACAACAGTGACCTATGACTATGATGGAACAATGGCACCACAAAGCAATTACCATTTTAACACAAAGAAATAAGATATTGGCACTTTTAATGTATCAGTTTAGTGCAGAATTTAGTGTCCTCTAAAGTACTTGAGCTCTTGACTCTCAACTGATATTTCTATTTTAATTTTGCATGAGAGATTTCTATGTACTATGCAATAAATCATTTAGCTACTAACAGGAATACAATAAATAAATTCTCCATGTGTAGTTGTTCATCAGCAATACATTGATTTCCAAGGTTATTATTGAAAGTACCAACGGTTGCCCTGTCAGTGATCCTTGACATGAATCTGCTGACAACACCACTGGTGTCCTTCAGGATTTGCTATTTTCTGGGTTCTAAGGCCTTTCACAGAGATGGCTTTAAACTATCATTTTATCGAGTACAACTGTATTGAAGGGAGACTATGGATTATTTTAAGTGGATGAAAACTGGAAGTTATCTGTTATAACCTGCTATGGTGCTGGGGCTGTAACAAGGGAAAAGTAGTCAAATACAGATTTGGATAGAAGGAACACAATTATTTTTCACAGCTGTGAATGACTTGCACATTTTACATATACTGTAATATATATTTTGTTTCCTTTAACTGGTACCAATTGTTGTTGCAGGCTTCAACACTGTTACAAACAACCCCAGGGGTATTTGATAGACAAGGCGACCACTATTTGTTAACCTGCAACCACAGATGCTTTGGAAATCCAAGAGGACCTGGGCTGTGTGTTACAATATAATACATTTCACTTCTTGTTTATCAGAATGTCTAACATAGGGTCATAGGAAGAAAAATGACATAAACAGTATTTGTGTCTATAAAATCTTCAGTAAAAGGTCTATTTATTTTAACACTGGCAGCAGCAAAGCTGACCTTCATCCCACTGAGGGAGTTCTGAAATACTCAAACGTGGCTAAGGTCTCATTATTCCAGAAATTATGCAAATAGAATTGTTACGATCTACCCCTGTCACATACACTGGACATGAGTGCACATACAACATACAAAAATACAACAAGCTGTGAACTACCTGCTATACACCCAACAGAACAGGATACAATGTAACAAATACATTTCTGTTGGATAGTACAGTAGTCTCCACGTATAGGAACACCTCCTAGGAGGAACACCCTTGTGGTAAAACTGATTTTTCCTGTTGTAAATGCTAAAGGAAGAGGAACTTTGCTTAAAAGAACGCCTTCTTGGCACCGATAGCGATTCATTCACAACAGATACAGTACCGTTTTGTAACCTGATAACTCATCAACAAATTCAAATGGTTTATTCAGTCTTTTCAAAAGCGACTTGTCATCGCGAGAGTGTCTTGAGGCACATTAAATCTTTCCAGAACCACCGTCGTATCATTGACTCGTTTTGTATTCTGATTTCCATGAGTGCACCACATCGCAACAAAATGACATGTAAACAAACAGCGAAATGCACAGCTGTTTCTACTACAAAACGTTGGAAATTGTTCGAGCTCTTGAAAAAAACCTGAATCAGACACAAGTCACCGAACAATTTGGTGTTTCCCGTTCTGGGAAACGACTTGCTTCATCATTCTGTTAAATAATGTGCTGCCTTGTATATTGCTGCAGCATTTTTTAATGTGTGTAGGGGTGCTGTGTTAATTTAGTTTGACAGTTTATTAATGTTAGTTTATCTGTTACTTTATTATTATAGTTTATTAACATACAGTTGCCTATTGCTTTTTTTTTTTACTTATTCAGTTAATTTTATATGTTGATGCACGTGCATTATGACAAGACAAATTTATTTATTTCTTTATTGATTCATATTTTGTCTGGTGTTTTAGGGGGTGATGTAAGGATACATGCAAAGTGATTTGCAGCTGCAAAACCCTCATAATGCTGCCGTAAATCGTGTTTAGCAGCCGTAAAGTGTGATTTTACCGTCCGCAAAAAATGCGGAGCATGTAAAGACAAATGCAAACATTATAATGTGGTGTAAGTATTTTGCCTTGCACTTAGGCAATTGCTGACCCTCCAAAAACTTGACACCTCTTCTTACAAGGTGTAGAAGATAGTAACTAAGAGTTGTATAAAAGCACACACCTGCAGAGA
The DNA here is from genome assembly GCA_030684275.1 of Acipenser oxyrinchus oxyrinchus. Classification (NCBI taxonomy): domain Eukaryota; kingdom Metazoa; phylum Chordata; class Actinopteri; order Acipenseriformes; family Acipenseridae; genus Acipenser; species Acipenser oxyrinchus. The sequence continues at coordinate 6,761,461 of CM060264.1, read as the reverse complement.
CCTGTCATTGGCTTCAGGATGGCTGCTGTGGTACACACCCTGATGCGGCGACATCTGGCTCTTGTTGAGGAGAGACAGGACCACGTTCAGAGGAGAAGGGCAAGACGAAGAAGACCCTGCATATTCAATCCCAGTTTCACTTTGTTTGGGATGCCGGAGGATGCGGTGCTAAAGCGTTATTGTCTCACTCCATAGGTCATCTTTGACCTCATAGCTAAATTCAGGGATGAGCTTGACCCCAGCATCAATCTAGGGGCCACTATCCCTGCACACATGAAAGTGCTGTGTTTTCTACACTACTTAGCCTCTGGTTCCTTTCAGACCACAGTTGGAATGTCTGGAGGGATAGCCCAGTCCACCTTTTCCAGAGTTCTAGGCAAATTTCTGGATGTCATGCTAAAAAAGGCAGGCCAATACATATTTTTTTCCTTATTATCATTACATGTGCATTAAGCTTACATAGGGCACAGTGCAAAATAATTGCCTGGCCGCAATGCAATTTGAATTTTGCATCCGCAATTATGTGCACTGTGCCTATACTTACATCACCCCCTTACAGAACACTTCAGCTATAAAAACACACTGTTTACCATTTCTACAACATTGAAGGTAAATACAATAAAGTTAATATATATAATAATATATAATATATATATATATATATATATATCAGGACATTGAATTCTTAAAATGAAGGATTAAAAAAAAGTATGTTTTTGTATGTTATGTTTCATATACCTGCATAGTGTAGTTAGCAACACTGAATTCAATAAACCGCACCCAACTTAGATTCTGTGTAGGTACTTGTTTGTAATGAGAAAAGCACAATGAGGCTGCTCACATCATTGCACAAACACTGCACTGCATTTGGTTGTCAGGTTTGAAGTTGCTTGCCAAAATTGAGAAGAAGTATTACTTGCTAGTACCAGTATACAGTAGCTAGTGCTGTGCGCTATCAAAATGTATCTGGCCAGAAAACAATTTCTAAGCTGTTGTTTAAATACAGAAAACACGGTCAAGGAACAAGTAGTGTTGCTATGCAACACATATCTCCACTTTCACATGCCTTGGTACTGTACTGTGTATTTCTTGTGCACCAAAACACACCTTTAAGTCTTTTTTTTTTTCTTTCCCTGCAGTTATTTAAATAAATGAATACATCTAATACTTCTACAGAACTCTCCATTGCATGCATGCGTAATACAATGTAACTAATATGATAGACTGTTGATGTCTTCATTTATTTTAATCGTCCAGGGATACAATGGTACCCAGCATAACCGTGTTCAACCCAGAACATTTGCACATTATTTATTTATTTTTTATTTTAAAAACTCTACATTCCACTCCTTGGTATTTTAATTGCGTACAAATATAATTAAAACAAAACGACTACCTAGACACATAACAGGTCATATTATTAAACAACCGTCAACTTTTTTTTTTTTTTCCCTAACACATCACCATAATCAGCAAAAAAAAAAAAACATAGTCAACTAAATGCAAATAGTACGTTTAAATATATTGTATTTAATCATTTTATTCCCCCCCCCCCCAAAAAAAAAAAAAATCTGCAAAAACAAAATAGATTTAATACTTACCTTTAGCACACGTTAATTCCACCGCAGCAAGTGAAAATGAAATCGGGCTTGACAGTTCAGTTCTCCCAAACAGCAGTTAACTAGTAAAGTACTAAACAAAATGCATGCAATTGGCCAGGAGGAGCAATGACACACGAATGTATCTCTCCCTAAATGCAGTCACACTAGTGCAAAAAAAAAAAAAATCAGTTTCCCACTACAAAGGCGTTAAGAGGAAGGATACCATTCGTGACCAGCATCGAGAGCTTCACAGAATCCATGGCAACCAGGCAAACCCTGAAAAATTCCTCCGGAGAAAAAAGACTTCACGACTGAGATGATTAACACTCCCCAAAACAGCGGCGTAGTATTCAACTGACAGGAAGGGAAAGGTGTAGAATCGCACATCTGTCGCGGCTTTGCCCTAGGAAACCATTTCAGTTCAATTATTATTTAAGCGTCTCCCTCCCACTTCAAACTAATTGTAATATATGCTAGAATGTTGGGATATATTTATTATATTATCTATTGGTTTCTTTCTCTCATCAAGAGTAGTTTTTTTTTTCTAGTTCACCAAATGGTCAGTTTCATGTGCCTTATAGTTGTACTAGTGGCCATGCTGGTTGAAGAGACCTAATACCCATTTAAGTGTTGGTAAGCTGGTTCAAATAATCAACTTAAAGTCCCAAGCGACTTTAAAATTCTAAAGCTAATTGATTGTAGATTTCGCTCCTCAAGGAATCTGTTTGCTGTAAACCTGAGCTTCATATACAGTACCTGTTGTGTATCGATTTGTAAATCAGTAAATATTTGTTCCGGTTGACAACTCTTGCTAGTCACCAGCTCAGCAACAGCTGAGACACCAAATGCATTCTATGATATTGTAAGATTGAACCCCCTTGCTGGATACCACATGTGTAAATGGAATGGAAAGCAAAAACAACCTATGATCTGGAAAGTTACATGTTGAGTCTTGCTGTAGATGTCAGTGATAATAACCTTCTATTGGTATTTGGATGACTGTCAATGCTCCATTTAAATAATAGATACCTGAGCAGCTGGTCAAGGCTTAGTTTGCACTTTGATTTCTTGATGATATTGAACAACAGCAATAATATGTGACAAATTCATAGAAATCTTCAAACCTTATACGAGCACCTGGGAATTAAAGAAATGTATTTAATTGAGTGCATTGCCTCTGGGAGATTTGGGAAAGGTTTTTCTTAGCTAATTTAATTTTCCTTTTGTCATCTATTTTACATTGTAAGGCATTGTTTAGATAGCCACCCATTCCAGCTGCTACTTAAGTATGAATATGTAAATGTGGTCAATTTCATTTGGCGCTGTATATGAGTTTATCTTACAGCATTGTATGAGAAAATCTGATTTCTTATATATATTGACTGTATCCTGTAGATGGATGTATGGTCAATATATAACAATCAATGTGATTTATAAACTGGGTATACATTTCTTTTATTTATAAATGTGTTTATTTTTTATGCTAACGTGACAACGCTCATTTGTACTGTATATATGTACTTATATGTCTAAAATATTTTCATTGAGATCAATTAATATAATATAATCTGTTTCAATGCTGCCTGGTCGACATCACCAGCAAGAATAATGCCTTCTCGTTTTTATTTGGGGTTGATTAGTTCTTGCAGTCAGAACAGAAGGCAGCTGCATTACATAGAACATGTGCAGTATATCAATACAAAATATAATAGACCTTTCGTTATTTTGTATCATAGAGAAACAGTGGAATGTCCCATGAGCATGCTGTGTTCCAGAAGGTCCATGAAATTATGTGAGTGCTGTATGAGACGCAATCTGCTGTTGTGCATTTAATTTATAAAGGGTACACTGCTCCAAGGCTTATGAATGTTTTATGCAACACAAATATTGCAAAACTACAAAAGGCAGGTAGTCAGGAGTTACTATTATTGTTCTGAAATGAGTAGATAGACAGCCTTTATTTACCCCCAGGTTATGATAAAAATCAATAAGATGTGCTATAGAATGTCCTATGCAAGTTTCAGAACAATTGGACAAGCAGTGCCCCACTATCTTTCTGATTGCTGATGACGTACACATCATCACCAATAGGGGATGTACTGTCCATTTAATAGAAATGTTATTGACATCACATTGGTTGTATGCGATGGTAATGACTGCACATTAAAATGAGCTGTAACTATACATTAAATGGATAAAATGTGTCATACTCATACTGTATACTTCCAGCTTCTTATTTTCTTTCGATAACTTGTACTAAAGAATTGCCATTACAAGTTGAATCCTCAACTACATATTGTACACCACGCCTAAGATGTGCTGGAGTAGAAGCGATAACTCCAAATTCCCATACAGCTCACATTCTGATAAAGTAAACCTTTTGAGTCTTTATGTTGGACAATGATCAGGTAGATTGTGTTAAACAGATGAAAAGTTAATACCCATTAAAGCTGTTGACAATTACTATAATAATAATCATCTTTCCTTTTATATAGCACCTTTTATAGTGGACCACCATCACAAAGTGCTTTACAAGATACACGACTAGAGTGTGTGAACTATGCATCAGCTGTAGAGTCACTTACAACAACGTCTCACCCGAAAGACGGAGCACAAGGAGGTTATGTGACTTGCTTAGGGTTACACAATGAGTCAGTGGTTGAGGTGGGATTTGAACCAGGCTCCTCCTGGTTACAAGCCTGTTTCTTTAACCACTGGACCACACAGACTCCTATAAACTAATTAAGGTTTCTTACAATGGTTGAGTTACATGTTTTATAACACCTATATTCCATAACCTGTTGTTTTTTGTCTATTGTCATTTTTAAGCTCCTTTTAACAAAGTTGTGCAGTGGAATTATTTAAATGATGTTACCATTGTTTTTAGTATTAGTATTTTTTAATATGAATTATACAGTTTAGGAATATCAATAATAAATATCTATAAAACATGTATTAATAAAATATATATTCTGATCATTTCTGCTAAGATAACTATATATATATATATATATATATATATATATATATATATATATATATATATATATATATCTTCCCTTTTGTCATTAAATGCTTTTTCCCCATCAACTGCACACAGGTCTATTAGCTATATCATGATGTGACAACCAAAAAAAAAAAAAACCTCAAGTAAGGCATATTACATTTCTGATCCTGTTTCATGTCTGTTATGCACTGGTAAGCAATATAATTAAGTTAAAGGGACTGTCTTGTAGCATATGTTGTTAAATGTGCTGGAAGCTATATTCCTGAAATGTTACTTATTTATGCAAGCTTTGTACAATATAGGACCGTTTCTAATTAATTCATTCATGCTATTCTAACTGACAGTAAATATAGATTTTTAGGTTAAAATAAATAAAAAGGGGGACTCCAATCAGGAATGACAGTAATGATAGTAATAATCATAATATATGAATCCATAATCAGAAAATAATACATTATGATCAAGGTCTTTATTATGATTCCCCTAAATGGAGGTTTGTAAATTAAGAATGGAGAAAAATGACTCCCTGTTCACTCGCTACCAAAAAATATGTATCCATGTGTGGATATGAGCAAAGGAAATGGTGGCAATGTTATAAAGACATCTTACGATTAGACATTATGAATTACTGGTAGCAATATCAATCACTTAATGAGGCAGTTAAAATGGGAATGATAGCAATATTGTCCTGATCTCCATTCCAGTACCCTACTCTCTCTCGTTGTATACTCTCTCACACAGTTATTTGACTACTGTTTATTTAAGTCATTTATCTTACATTTAAATGCTTCATGTCAACACCTGAACCCATACAGTATAGGTAAAACGGTGGACTGAATTCAAAGCCACCCTGAACATAGCTTTTGTGAGATATTGAAGATCAGTTTAATATGTTTAATCACACAATGTCACAATGTTAATGTGTCTTTAACAGTCCACATTTTAGAAAAAATAATTTAAAAAAGCTCTTCAATATAACAAAATGAAGTTTGCAGCAGCATAGGTCAAAATAAGGCAAGCTATTTAAAAAAATTAGCATGCAGCTTCAGAAGGAATATTTAATAGTGAAAGGAAAGCTCCGGAAGACTAGCTGCCTCAGCTTATTCATCTGGCTTTTTTTATGTACTTAAATGTGAGCTGCCTAGCAAATTATCATATGGTGATTATTTTTCCCTGGAATTAAAATAGTTCCAGGTGTTATTATTCTCTTATCTCATATGGTACGATCTACAAATGGGATTTTATGCTTAATACAACACCCACAGGCTCAGTCAGAGTGCATCCAACCAGCCATTTTAGAGCTGAAAGTAAAGTGCTTGCTCCATTGCTAAGAACAGTCATTAGCACATTGATTTCAATGGAAATACATATGACAGTAATAAAGTAAATGTGCTATTTTATTCAATGTAATAATATTTTTAAAAAAATAAAAGAAAAATCCAGCAATTATATAGAACATTTCAATCTGATGATCATTTATATATATATATATATATATATATATATATATATATATATATATATATATATATATATATATATATATATATGTAGAAAGTAAAGTTGGTCTGTTAGCTTTTAACATGCTGTTACAGATTTGCACTGGTATATATTTTATGACTCACTGATTTGAATAATTTGCTTTACCTGTGTGAACCAGTGGAATGCATGAACCTAAATAAACTGCAGTAAGGCGTACATGTATGGACTTGTACCATGTTTTTATGATTTCTATCCCTGACTGTGTTGAAATATGTTCCTTGCAGTCCCATACAGACATAAATAAATAAATAAATAAATAAATAAATAAATAAATAAATACACAGATTGATTAGATAAATCTAGGAAACAGGCAGTGCAAAAGCATTCAAGTAATAAACACCCCTTACACTACTTGGTT
>CM060264.1:6707845-6754453 GCA_030684275.1 Acipenser oxyrinchus oxyrinchus | reverse complement strand
AAAAGATAGACCATGAAAAAGGAAGTTTTACATGGAAGTGAGATGGTACAGTGGGCTAACTCACTGATATGCTGTGGTGTGCTGTTCTTGGAGGACTGGTATCAAGTCCTGGTGGTGCCTTTCTTTATTTTCAAATAATTGGATAATGTCCTATATAGACAATGAAAAAGCAAACACTTCCATGGAAGTGAGATGGCAAACTCACTATAATACTTTCCTGTTCTTCTTGCAGGACTGGATCCAAATCCTGCTGGTTCCTTCCATTATTTTCAAACACTTGGCTAATGTCCTATACAGACAATGAAAAAGCAAAGCCTTCCATGGAAGTGAGGTGGCACAGTGGGTTAATTCACTAGTATGCTGTGCTGTTATTCTTTGAGGAACTGGGTTCAAATCCCACTGGTCCCGTTCTTTATTTTCCAAGAATTGGATAATGTCCTACATAGGCAATGAAAAAGCAAACTCTTCCTAGTATGCTGTACTGATCCACCTTGGTGGACGGGATTCAAATACCGCTGGTCTCTCTTTATTTTCCAAGACTTAGATAATGTCCTATATAGACAATGAAAAGCCACTCCTTCCATGGACGTGAGGTGGCACAGTGGGTTAGCTCCCTAGTATGCGGTACTGTTGCATCTTGGCGGACCAGGGTTCAAATCCCACTCATTCCATCCTTTATTTTCAAATATTTGGTTAATTTACCTTAAAAGTCATTGTGAAACACAGCTTTCCTGTGGGAGCTTGTGGCGCAGTGGGTTAGTCCCACAGCCCACTCTCCCTGAAGACGGCGGTTCGAATCCAGCTCCCGGAGGTGAGTAATGATATTGGTTGTAAGTAACAGTGTCGGTTGTGTTTCCACAGGTGGAAGAGGAGAAGACCTGTCCTGTGAAAGTAGGATAGGATAGAAGGGGGGGGGGTCTGGCCCCCCCCACCTGGGTGGAGAGTGAAAGGTGGCTGTGTTGCTGCAAGAGAAGTGTGGCAAACTATACTTTTTATCCATGTTGTCACCTTTAAAGATGGCCCTTTTAACTCACTAACTATTCATTCTTATACTTACTAACGTACAGGGTCTTAGTTACTATAAAAATAACTTTGAATATATATGTATGAGACCTTATAAAAGAAGGACTAGTTAGAGGGATTAAAGAAAGAAAAGTGGACAGTATGTCTTGTATCAGGCAGCAACACACCCACCTCCCACTCTCCACCTGGGCGGGGGCCAGACCCCTTCTATCAATCTCCTGCCACCTGCCTCCACAGGACAGGTCTTCTCCTCTTCCACCTGTGGAAACACAACCGACACTGTTACTTACAACCAATATCATTACTCACCTCCGGGAGCTGGATTCAAACCGCCGTCTTCAGGGAGAGTGGGCTGTGGGACTAACCCACTGCGCCACAAGCTCCCACAGGAAAGCTGTGTTTCACAATGACTTTTAAGGTAAATTAACCAAATATTTGAAAATAAAGGATGGAATGAGTGGGATTTGAACCCTGGTCCGCCAAGATGCAACAGTACCGCATACTAGGGAGCTAACCCACTGTGCCACCTCACATCCATGGAAGGAGTGGCTTTTCATTGTCTATATAGGACATTATCTAAGTCTTGGAAAATAAAGAGAGACCAGCGGTATTTGAATCCCGTCCACCAAGGTGGATCAGTACAGCATACTAGGAAGAGCTTTTTCATTGCCTATGTAGGACATTATCCAATTCTTGGAAACTAAAGAACTTGATCAGTGGGATTTGAACCCAGTTCCTCCAAGGATAACAGCACAGCATTCTAGTGAATTAACCCACTGTGCCACCTCACTTCAATGGAAGGGTTTGCTTTTTCATTGTCTGTATAGGACATTAGCCAAGTGTTTGAAAATAATGGAAGGAAGCAGCCCTCCAAGAAGAAAAGCACAAAGTTTGCCCACTTTGCCACCTCACTTCGAAGTTGCTTGTCTATATTTGAAATTACCCACTATTTGAAAATAAAAGAAGGACTTGAACCAACTACACTGCTAATCAGAGTCCAATTCTCTACCATTTAAGCCAGCCAGCAAGCTGCTTTGCAACTTAGTAAAATGCCAACTACGACTTCAATTCATTCTTTGTAAAATATGAAGGGGCAGATAGAGAATAAATAATGAGTTCAAAACACAACGCAAGACCTAAACCACAACTCTGGTGTTTCTTAATCAGTTTCTTTATTTGTTGTTTATTAAGCAGAGAACACCAGTGCTGTGTCTTTTTGTTGTTCTGGTTGTCATGGCATTTATTTTGGCGTCATGGCAACCAGAGTTGGGCAGGGTCCTGTGGGATGGACTTCTTTCTTGCATGAAAATGTATTTCCGCCAGCCAAAGAACTGTGTCCTTCCAATGCAATGATTTTTTAGAAGGGCGCCCCTGCCAGTGAGCGACACCCTTTTAGAGATGAATAAAGTGTAAGATACAAGTCATAAGTTAGAAAATAATCAAGCCAAAAACAGTGATACGCAAACCAAAAAAGCAAGGCAGAGAGCAAGGGCATGACTTTAATTAAGGGTTTAAATAGAGAGATTGACAGGAAAGAATGGCGGAGGAGTCCCAGCTACTGCCCCCTGAACCACACACAAGTTACAATAATAATAGTAACACTTATTATTATTAGGCTTAGAACTGGAATATGGAGAACCATAAAAACAAGCAAATATAGCAACACAAAGTAAAACAGCTTACATAATATAGAATGTTTTCCCCTTGATGGTAGCCTTTTATGAAAATATTAATTAACTCAGTAATAATTGGCTCTACTGTAGGTCGGCAGTGGGACAGCTAGCAATATTATATTGGCAGCTCATAATAAACAGGGCCCATATAACTAAAACTCATAACTTTAAGAGGGCAAATATAATTACCAAGCTCTTACAGTCAGTATTTGCTTCTTAGATTCAAATATGTTTTAAGTGGTCTCTCTTTTGGCTCCAAAATCTTATAAACAAACATACAAAAAAGAAAAACTGTCAAGATGTTGAAATAAAGTATCAGCTGCTCTGAACAATAGCTATTTGATACAGGGGGGTTTGTGCAGAATTGAACTGTTTCAAGGCTTGAACCTGAGGTCTGTTTGAGCTGTACGAATGTCAATAGAACCCATAAAGTGAATATTCTGCTTTGCCGTTACTATAGTTATCAAAACATCTTTAGGAGACACCAATATTGAGATTATAGTAAGGTAAAAACTCAATAGGAGATGTTATTGATGACGAACAGGGTTTGCTTGTGATACATGGTGGCATTTAGCATACAAAACTGGCACTCTGCGAGTTTGAACTAGTTCTCACTCAGTTAGGAGGCAGACTTTAAACTAGAAATATTCACTTGTTGAGGTGAATATAAAAAGGCAAATGACAAACTGACATAAAATATGTCACTCACTTAACATTGACTCAAAATGTATTACAAAAATGACACTATATCTCAATGCATGTTAGGTGTTATTGGCTGGATTTCTTGCGATGTGTTAATTCCATGAAAAGAAAACTGATCTATTTAAAATACAACAAAGGCAAAATAATCACTGTGAACTATAATGGTCTATTCTAGCTTTCACATGGACATCCAGTATGAACTACAAATGCAGTAGTTCCCTCGAGCAAACTATTAAGGAGTAATAGAACTGAACTCTGGAGACCTGCAGAGGTGTTATCTTGTCACATTTAATCAAATGAATGTATTGATCTGTCCGATACTAAACACACACTCAATTACTCCAAGACATACTACTTGAGGATGGGGAACAAATCTTTTCTAAAACAAATACTTTCTTTAATTGCCCCGTGATCTCTAACTTTTACAATACCATATAATCCTTGGTATTATTTAGGACATTATTTTTAAACCTGGAAATAACATACCAAGTTTGGTTCTCCTTAGGGATCGGAACTGATTCAGATTACAAAACGGAGCTTCTTTAACCTTGTAGGCTTGGATGACACTGCATCCGTATTTATAACATGTATATACCCGTCTATAATTAAACTGTGAAATACATTTAGCGAAAGATGTTATTTATTTAAGCAAGCAAAAAGACAGGAGCATAAACAAACCAATCACATATTTGCCGGCATGACATTTAAACAGACGTGACAGATTACAATATGGCATATGAAATAGTACATTGAGATAACATTTGTAGTTGATTACTTTGCTAATTATGCCAGTGTTTTATTAGTCATATTAACGCTACCGTATTATCTCTTACTTGTGTTGTTGCTGAATGTTTGTTTTTATTATGAGTTTATTTTTATGGCACCTGTGGTTTTCTTTTTTGAGCTGCATTTAATATTTTGCCCAATGTACACAGGCATACACATATATATTATATGCAGTTTTATTATCGGGGCACTTTGTGTAGCAAGGATTTGAAAATCTATACCAGTACCTGTGAGTCTCTTCCATGTATTTTATCTGTAACAGAATGTGAATGTTTATTGGATTCCATTTCATTCTGAAACAAAAAAGAGTATAGAATCCTCCTAGGGTCCGAACCCAGGGTTACTATCAGCTCCCAACTTGGTCAATTTCTTCCCTGTTACAGCTTGATTAATTCCTTCTTTTGATTCTGCCCAGCGAGACCATCTTTTCAGTGTGTGGTTCAATAGAGCACTGCATCATCAACACAAAAGTTCATTGGGGGTTGCTGAGTAAGAAATAATTTGTTTTTCACTGCCACCAATAATGGCACTATAGAGCTGTATTATTTTTTGTAATGTTTTTGTTATGTGTATGTAAGAAAATCCCTATGAACTAGCCCATAATGAAGCAAAGGCATACACCTTTCTTGTTCTCTCATATCTACAGTATACCTGTTTGTTTTATTGAAACAATTTCCTCTTGACACTGCCAACTTTGTTAGTTCTAAAATATTTATTAATCATAAAGCCTGTGCAACACCAGGCTGCTGTTGGGACCATTTGTTAAACAATTAGCTCAAATCAATGTTTATATTGTGGGTTGAACTATTCACATGGCAAAAACTGCTTTAAAATGTCTACAAAATGTACAGCAAGTTGCCAGGGAAAAAAAAAAAAAGTGTTTTATGGGCTTCAGCCGAGTTGTTGACCCAGGCCTTGACTTTAGCATCTAGTGTTTAGAGTGACCTCTTGTCCTTTTCTTAAATTTGTTAAATTAAATTATGGCTGGCAGGAAGTCTTTCCTTCAGGGTATATCAATTAGAGAAAGCAAAGTCTGTTTTACATTTGTTTTGACATCTTTTTGTATTACAATTACATGTTTCTGATTTTGTCTGGTGGTTGTTGTGTGTTACTAGATTACAGAATAAAACAACAATTTGATTTCCAATTGAATATGTCTGATATTTCTGTAGATATTGTAAGTGTCCCTCATCATACTAGAATATGAGGCAATTATCACCACTGAAAGAGTACATAAAGCAATACCATTCTCAAGAAAATATTTTGATTACTCTTTTTTCCTGTTACTTTTGTGAATTAATGAGCTAACATATCCTTTTGAATTCCATAAAACTAATCATTAATCATGATACAATCCAACCCTTATGATGAGTGGCAGTTTGTTCTTTTCTCAAAGCATTTTAGCTGGCTATTATGAGACAACTAGCACAGTGTTAACAGTTGAACAATTGAGTGAGTTCTCCATTATGACAGACTCATATTCTTTCCATTTTGCAGTGCAGCTAAAACCTCAAAATATGATATAAATAGAGAAGTTAGGTTCTGTATTCATTTTATATTCACACTCTCTTTCTGTGTTGACAATTTAGCATTCTTTATGAATGCCAGTTTTAAATGAAATTCACTGCTTTGCAGCTATTGTGAAGTAAACAGCCAGCTTGCGTTACCATGGAGACGCACAAAGAATGTTGGACATTAATTAACAATCGACTTGCATATCATTATCTTTCATATCATGGCTGTGTCACAGAATATTATTTTCCTATTATTTTTTTTTTCTTACAGTCGCATTGGTGACTGAAGCGTTAGCAGACATTAAAAATGACCAGTATTACTATTTATTAATGGAAACACTAAACACTCTGTGAGCCAAAGTGAAGAGGATGTGAGGGTTGTTAGCCTTAAAAGAATGTTAAGTGACCAAAGTCTTTGTCACTGTTGTGAATGCTTTTGGTCTATCCCATTTAAGGCCTTGATGTGGCAATTGTAAATCTCCAATGAAAGATAATCTGGACAGACCACAACTATTTGTCTTAGATTCTTTTGCTGAAACCAAAGGGTTATAAAGTGAAAATCTTACACAAGAGAAGATCTGTAAATCTGCCAAGGGTACAAAGGATCCCGACATTAAGAATTAAGGGGCAAGACATACAGAGGAAAGTAGGGAGTATGGCATGTGGTTTATGGACGACCAAAAATAATTCATAAAGCAGAAGCAATTTTTTGGTTCTATGGTCAGTACAAGCCTTGTCTGAGTGTAGTACAAGATTCTGCTAAAGCCTAGACATCTATACGGTTCTGATTTACACAATACTAAATATAAATTATATTCTTACGTCAGACAATTCTTGATCCCGAAATACAGTAAGTCATTTCTAGTATTTTTTTAATGTACTGTATATATTGTACTTTCTTCTGACAACATAAAGTATGACTTCAGTGTGCAATACCCACTAGAAAACATCATCCTAGATGAATGCTGGAAACGTGGTTGTGTTTATCTCCTGGTATTCGCTCACGCTGTCCATAGGGATTATATCAGTCATGTAAATTCAACAATTCATGTCCTCTTACCCCTGCCCTTAGTTACCTACGTATACATTTGACACGTATGTGGCGTTGCTGTTCCATATACTGTACCGTTATAGCATGTGTCAACTATTCCTTGTTAAGGCCTTCAATCCAAAGAGCATTTTGTTCCTTTTTTATTTACAAAAATATACACAAAAAGGCTGATTTTAGAACCATGCAAAATTCTCTTTGACATCGAATAATATGTATATACTGTTGTGTGCCACTGTATTTACAGCAACCATACTTTAAAGATTATATGAATCAAATAATCTCCAGTAATGGTCCCCACATCTTATTAAAGGTGTTTGATTTCCCATGATCATCCATGAGGAATTTCTTCCATATTCAGTACACAGCATTGCATTTCAAACACTGCTCTTCCATATTTTAGCCTGTGTGCACTTTTGTTCATTTGAATGCAGACCTTATTGATTGCTAAATTTTTTATATTCCCTCAAGGCAGTTTCGGCTGAAGGGGCACAGGCTCCTCCACCTCCTCAAAACCTGCCACTGTATCTTCGTGTGAGCCAAATAGACAAGCTCCTGCTGCTGGTTCCTGCGGCAGTAGAAGGTTATGAATGCCATTTCCAAGCTCTGTCATAACTAGGTTGTTTAAAATAGAAAATGACCGCTGCAGCACCCCCTCTGCTGGGCATTGAACAAAACCTATTCCCTTTAAAAGTTTATCCATTAATGACTGCACTGCTGTTATAGAAACCGGACCAGGTAACTGCAAACCAATAAAACTTCTATTATATGTAAACTTATGGAAACTATAATAAGATCCAAAATGGAAAATTACCTATATAGTAACAGTATCCTGGGAGACAGTCAGCATGGTTTTAGGAAAGGGAGATCGTGTCTAACTAACCAGCTTGATTTTTTTGAGGATGCAACATTGACAATGGTTAATTGCAAAGCATACGACATGGTTTATTTAGATTTCCAGAAAGCTTCTGACAATGTCCCGAATAAACGATTCATTCTCAAACTGAACGCAAAAAATGTTCTTTTTTTAATAGAGAAAAGTGTAAGGTACTGCTCGTAGGCCATAAAAATCAAATCAAGGGAAGTAATGTTAAAACTTTACAATGCATTAGTAAGACCTCATCTAGAATATTGTGTTCAGTTCTGGTCACCTCACTACAAAAATGATATTGCTGCTCTAGAAAGCGTGCAAAGAAGAGCGACCAGAATTATTCTGGGTTCAAAAGGCATGTCATAAGCAGACAGGCTAAAAGAATTGAATCTGTTCAGTCTTGAACAAAGAAGACTACGCGGCGATCTGATTCAAGCTTTCCTAATTCTAAAAGGTATTGACAATGTCGACCCAGGGGACTTTTCCGACCTGAAGAAAGAAACAAGGACCAGGGGTCACAAATGGAGATTAGATAAAGGGGCATTCAGAACAGAAAATAGGAGGCACTTTTTTAAAAAGAGAATTGTTGGAGTCTGGAACCAACTCCCATATAATGTTGTTGAAGCTGACACCCTGGGATCCTTCAAGAAACTGCTTGATGAGATTCTGGGAACAATAAGATACTAACGACCAAACGAGCAAAATGGGCCGAATGGCCTCCTCTCGTTTGTAAACTTTCTTATGTTCTTATGTTCTAAATAGTATGAATATTCTAAATAATATAAACTTTAGTCATTTAAAATAACCCATTAAGGCCAGCTTGTAATGTAATTAACTTCAGTACAGATCATAGGCCATGATGGATTGAGAAATAAATACAGTTGTGCTAGGTGAACAGTGCCTGCCAGTCCTTGCAGTACTGCAGCCTCAGATTTAAATACAGAGAAACCATTCTGTATTTTCTTCCCATAAATGGTCATATCTGTTTGACATTGGTGTGCACTCATTAGAGCAATTTTAAATGATCTCAGCCCCATGCACAACACAATGCTACCTGACCCAGAAATGTCTTCTGCTATTCTGAACCCAGTTTTAATGAGCTGTACATGTTAGAGATACTGTACTGTTATCTTGTGCGCTAAAGCTTTCCTTAAATTTAATTTGGGGCCCAGTTTGCAAAGCTTTTGCATGTGTGTGAACTCTGCAACATTTTCTTCTTTTCTGATTTGTCAGGTTTTTTAAAATTTTTATTTAGATCAGTTGTCTCTCGAACCTGATTAAAAAATGGTGTGACCATAACAGAAACAGATCTCAATTTATAGGCATGCAATGTTTTCATATCCTTTTCTCCCAGGTGTATTTGAGGAGAATACAGTAGATGAATCATTAACAGAGCTAAAGAGTGAGCAGTAATTAGTAATTCAGGACATGCAATGATATCATTTCCAGTCAGGGATAGCTTACTAAAACGTCATTTTGAGCACATGATTAAACATAGTGCCAAAACCAAGAGACATGACAGAGTCTAATTCATAATACAAAATTAAAATGTTGACACATCCAGAGAACAAAATAAAGCTTCCAAGTGTTGTGAAGATTAACACCAGCTTGGTCTCATTGTGAGAAATCCAGCACTATTCTACTCATGTGAAAAATACAAAATGTCAAATGGTATATTGCCATGAAAAGGTACAAAAAAAAAAGAGAAAAAGAAATCTGCCTCTGACATGTTTGGTCTGAAGAATAAATAAATCATCTTTGAACAAGAGACACAAGTGTTTGGTATGCAATGAGTGTTTTTCACAAGTAAATATCCAGTTTCCCACTGGGTCAGACACATTACTTACCACAAACAAGCTTAAAATTTCCGTTAGAAACTGTTTTTTTTTGTTTTTTTTGCCAGCCTGTTTGCATATCATGCTGTTTCAAATCCTTATATTTTTAAAATAAAAAAAAAACACTATAAAACCCAAGATGACTAAAAAAGTACGCCCGGTTAGTGGCTGTAAATGCCACTGAATTTTAATATAGGATTATAAACACAAGCTCTGTCTAATTTACAGGCATGGTAACCTTCCTGCCAAGTATCACTCCCAGCCTAACAATTTAACAAGCTGCGCTTACAATGCTGTGACCACAAGCAATTAATTGTGTTGTTCCATAATGTCACCAGCAATATATCATTTAACACTCTAGAGTTTATATAAAGAGGAAGAATTAGCATTGGCAAAGGGAGGTAGACTTCCCAACCAAAGGAAAACATAAAACCATTTTTTTAAATATAGCAAGCATGTCTTTAATGGCTGCCAAGCTATAGGTGTTGCTTCTCATTCCTACACCGTACAAGCATTTGTACAACCCCACAGCAGAGGAAGGAAACTTCAATTCCGTTTTAGGATTTTTAGTGGGGTTTGCGAAGCAAGAGTCCCCACTTTAAATCTTCGACATACTACTTCTTCTTCTTCTTCTTCTTCTTCTTCTTCTTCTTCTTCTTCTTCTTATTTGGCACGCTACTCCTCTTACACCATTTAAGCTACAAACGCCGTTCAAACTTTAAAACGTGTAGACCGGTCTGGAATAGTGTGCTTGTATACAACTTTTTGATAGCTTTTATACTTTTTATACTATTAAGCTTTTTGTCCTTTTTTTGTCCATCTTCATTCACTTTAATGGGATTTTTTTCAACATTCTAAAGCTCCCCATTTTTTAAAAACTCCCAGACTTCCAACATTCTATTTACTGTAAGCGATGTAACTTTTGACACAAATCAGCTACTTTGGCCATTTTCCCAACAAGTAAGACAAAAAGTTAGAGTATATGGAATCTTCCTCTACTTCTCTGCTATTCAAATCTGAAATCAAAACAGAAATAACTATTACCAATCAAGAGGTACAGCTGTTTTAGTAACCGCACCAACTACGTTTTCTGTGAACTTTTAGAAATAACTGCCGTTTTGACCACTTTCCCAACAAGTTAGACAAATACTTAGAGGAAATGAAATCTTCCTCTACTTCTCAGTTATTCAAATCTGAAATCAAAACAGAAATAACTTTTACCAATCAAGAGGTACAGCTGTTTTAGTAACCGCACCAACTACGTTTTCTGTGAACTTTTAGAAATAACTGCCATTTTGACCACTTTCCCAACAAGTTAGACAAATACTTAGAGCAAATGAAATCTTCCTCTACTTCTCAGTTATTCAAATATGAAATCAAAACAGGAATGGCGTCTACCAATCAAGAGGTACAGCTGTTTTAGTAACCGCATCAACTTCTTTCAGTAGGCTACTTCCCACTGTTGAATTAACTGTCATAGAACTTTGAGAAATTTCAAATTATAGTACATTCTAAGCATGAGACAATTAGTAAACAATGTGACTTTTGACACAAATCAGCTACTTTGACCACTTTCCCAATAAAGCAAGCCCCACAACTTTACTTGTAAAGTTACCATCTAGTTTTTATTGACATTCTTTAAGTGAAATGTCGCCCCCTAGAGATTCTAATGAGACGTTGTTACTGCATTAAACATACCAATACATTGCATAGCTCAAACTGTTTAGAACCACTTGAGAAAGGGGACGTAATGTTTCTCCCTTTTAGTTTTTGTAAAATCAATGGCCACACGTGTGTAGAAAACATGCCTTTCATCAACTAATATAGTATTATATAAATATTAGCTTCATCCTAGGAAATGCATAGCAATTTTTGTTCGTACTCATGTTGTTTCAGTAACACTGATTAGGGTACTACGTCCGTAGATGACGCGCCACCTTAAACAAGGTCACCAACCAAAATAACGCCCCATAATGAAAGTTTTGTTGCAATGATAAACTGGTACAAATTGACATTATTGTTATCTTAAACATTTAAAATATTTAATTTAAGTTTATTTACCTTTTCAATGCCTTACTTTTCTCTATCAGGAAGTTTCTTGGTCATCTAGCGTGTTGTAGTGCCCTGCAATGCAGCTTCCTGATTAGTGTTGAGGTTTTCTGTGTGTATGAATGTTTCTTAGCTATCATGCATAACCAGCTGATTATATATTTAACAGAACTCTACTTGGTAAATTATACATTTAACCTTACTAATCCGGCTACTGTAATTTCAGTTTGGGTCGATGTCAGTTATATTAACTTTATTTTGTAACTCTATGATACATGGTTTGAGTAGAACATTTCTTGATATCGGTGTGAAAGAACTTTTAAAACGTTTAATTCTATTAAGGTCACAGTTGCTAAGCTAAAATGAATTAATTAAGGAACGCTGTTATAGAACGTGGATTTGTGAAAATGAAAGGTCAGATCTTTCCAGTCAAGATTTTCTCTCAAGATTGTATCATTCTTGTGCTGCCCTCCAGTGGTAGGCCATGAAATGGGTGTTTCCACTGATTGTGGGGAAATGGTTATTATTTTAATGCCAATGGCACATATTGTTTTTGAAAATCCACACTATAGAACCATGTTAAAAAAAAAAATGGGGAAATAATAAATAAGAAACTTCTTAAGTTAAATGAAATGTATATTGGCATACAGTAAATTGTCATCAAACAGTCTGGCTGGTATTTACTTATTTTCAATTAAATATATTATTTTTTTGTTTTTTTTTTAAAAAGAGGGATTTATCACTGTATTGTAATACTACACATAATCAATTTAAAACAAATTGTTTGAAATCATCAGAAATTTCAACAGCAATACAAAAGCTAGCTAATTGTATTTGAAAAATACAAATGGTATAATTAAATTGTTCTGTAATATACAGCTGTACAAGAGGGATTTTAGACTGAGAAAAATATTGCCATCTAGTGGAGAGTACTAGCAGGTGCATGGGGAAGCAATACAGTTGTGTTATTTTAGTCTATTTCATATGAAACAGCTTGGATATGCCAGGATATAGTGCCATACATAGAAATCGCAAGGTACTTTACAATAAAAGATAGAATAACCGCTAGTCTTGCATAGCTTCTTTTTATCTGGTACAAGATAACAATTGTCTTTAGTTTATACTAAAAAACATGATGAGTTTCAGTTTCTAAGATCTTGTGTCACAGGGTTTCACAAAGAGCACACGGCTTAAAGAGCAATGACCCAGGGTAGTGTTAGGGATGGGACTAAAATACTGCTTCTAAAAGACACAGATTGCATTGGGTGTTGATTGGGTAGGAGTGAGATTTTAACCCATCGTGGAGAATCACTGTGTCCAGCAAGAAAAATGTAGTTATTAAATTGTAGTGATCCACAGTTGACTACGATGATTACAGTAATTGTACTGTATCTATCAGTCTAACCAAACTGTAGAACATTGAGAAAGGCTATATAACTACTGTGAAAATTGTTGATGAATTGTCAACCTATTGAATAACTCACTTCACCACCGGTATTGCTTTATGTCATGAGTTTAGCTGATCTTTACTATTTCTGACAATAAAAAAAAAAAAACTTTTAAACTCTGGAGCATTTACTTCTTCAAGTCTTCTTACTGTCCAGGTTTTCATTCACCGGGTCATAATCATTCTTCTTCCATCTCCCTTGAGCTCACTGTTAGTTATCCCTGTGTTTCTATTCTGAGATAAAATGTCATGCGCATTTTGTTGGATACTTCTTGTCATTATCCAGTCTCTACCAACAATAAGAGGTCAATGTCCTTCAGAATATCCAAATATAATATTCTGGTTGTGAGAGTATCTTTGTAATGTGGAAAAATGCATGTCTGATTTGTGACAAGACTCCATTGTTACTGGCTTTGGTATCATTAGGTACTCTTTAGGAGAGTTTCAAAATACCTTTATAGAACCGCAGAGCTCTGTGGAACAGTGCTGTGTGGTGCACTGCTATTACAGAATATGTCTCCATGCAGGTGAGACAAGGGTAAAAGCTCAATTACTGTTTGTGTAGACAAGTCTGGCTCTCTTGTACTGCGGTTAAGGCACTGGTTCACACCACATGTTGAAGGTCAAATCCTTTTCAATGGTTTATATTAAAGTTGATTTATTCCATGCTGGAAATCTGGGGGGAAAAAACTGGTTTGGAGTTGACACTTTGCAGTTGACTGCATAGTATATTTAAGGTAGTTTTCAGTGGAATAGTAATCTTAAATACTATTTATAATAATGTATTATTGTTGGCAAGGTGTTTGAGATCCACTATAAACATTTGATAATTATACTATTAACAGTTATAGATTATGATTAAAAATAATAACAGTAAATCACAGTAATATAGCACACTCACACACCAGTATGAAGTATTATTAATATTATTATATAGTGTGAGATAAGGTGGTGAATGATAAAACTGCTAACCTCAGATTTAACGCCAAGAAAGCAGAGGCTATTGAGTGATGAGGAAATCATTCAACTCTATCCTCCTAAAAAACAAAGCGCATTCTCTACTCAGTAATAAAATATGTAGTTTTCCTGTGTCCCCAGTCCAAACAAAAACATGATTATAAAATAATAAAAAAATACAGAAGTTTACAATTAATGTTAAAAAATAAACTTGTTTTACATTTTTTTCTCACAGTATATCACACATAAAAGGCTTTTATGTCTCAATATCCTTCCCTATCTACTTTCCATGACCTGGCCTCTCTGTGACAAGTGCAGAACTCCACTCAGCATTTCATTTCCTTTTGACCAGATATTGCCTAACTCTACTTACTCCAGAACTATATATCTTAATTAAATCTTTATTGTTTCAGTTCTGTAGTTTACTAAAGCAGGTCATAATTCATTGTGGTCGTTGCACTGATATATTTTCCATTCAGCAATCCCAGTACTTATTTAATATCAATCCAAAGAATTGTCTAATGTCTACGTTTTTAATTGGGAACAAGTAAGCCTTAAAAAGAATTGTAATTCATTTGAGTCAAATCATTTTCTTGGTATTTACATTGCCCCTAGCCACCTGGTTCGACTGTACAAAGTTTATAAGAGTTCGCTGTGTTTTTTTCTGATTTACTTTTTATTTTTAAAACCTTAATGTAAACTGTAAATGATTACTAATTCAGCAGCAGCTAGTTCTACATCTGAAAGCACTTTTAAATTAAAAAAACTGAGCTGGTTGCATAAAACATTGAAAGCGTTTCACTTAGGCTTTCCTCTTAAGAATAATCCAGCATGTAAAACAGATTTTCCATTCGCAATCAAAAATAACACCTAATAAAATGAAAAGACACATATTTTAATCAGCTGATTTATTCCATCAGATGCTTAGTGATGAACACAATCAAGCAAGACTCCACACAAATGAGCTGCATTCGTATCGGCCTGACTTTATAAACTAAAAATATTTTCTCTAGCATTTAATATACTAGTACAGGGCTTCTCAAACTCAGTCCTGTGGACCCCCTGTGTCTGCTGGTTTTCATTCCAACCGAGATCTCTGTTACTTAACCATACCCTTAATAATTTGCTTAATTAGGCTTTTTTGTACTTGTTTTCAGCTCTTAAACAGTTGCAGATTTCAAGTTAGCTGTAACTTTTTATAAGTAGCTTGAACTGCAACTGCTTTAAGCTGAAAACAAGTAAAATTAGGTCTAATTAGCACATTAGTTCATTAAGGGTATAGTTAAGTAACGGTGAGCTCGGGTTGGAATGAAAACCAGCAGACACAGGGAGTTCCCAGGACCGTGTTTGAGAAACTCTGTACTAGTATTTAGTTATATAATCAGCCGAATACATTTTAATTTCCCAATAGGAACAGTAATATAATTTGCAAGGATGACATGGTGGCTAGCACTAAAAAAGCACAAAGCCACAAAGCATTTATATTTTACAATTCAAGTGTATCATATTTCCTTGTCAACCCATTACTTCCTAAGAAAATACACAGATTTAAAACCGTACAACTTTAATCCATCCATCAGGAAGCGCCATTAGACGAGGTCTACACACAGGGAAGAACTGTCAGATAAAATGCAGAATTAAAAAAAAAATTAAAAAATGAACAGAAAAATATATCTGTTAACTGATAAACAAATCTTACATCTATATTTTAAACAATGACTAGTGTAAGGTACTGTTGAGTGGTTTCTAATTGCAATAAAACCCTGTCTACCAGACATTACCTTGGTACTGTAGTTGACATTGTCTGTTCAGTAAGTTCTTACCTTAATGCTTAAACCAGAATACATAATTGAATACAGAAGAATAAGGCAGTCATCCCTATTGTAAAGTATACCTGTTTAATCTTCTATCATTTTCGGTTCTTGTGAAGTATAAGACCATGCTTACTTGAGGGATAGAATCCATATCAAATCAGGGCCCCTACAGCTTTTGCAGCTTTGTAGCTGCTCTTGGGTAATGTAAAGTTCAGTACGTGTTTCACGCTGATAAGGTGCGGATTGCTTTCACATCAATACAAATCCAGGACTAAATATGGTATGGTATTATATTTATTATATTTAAATACTGTCCATTTCAAAAACATTGCAAAAATTGCAAAAACATTTTTACATGCAGCTATTCAAAAAACATCGGTTTTGTCATGAATACATTTCAGATGCACTGCATCTGAAACACAAAGCCCAGGTTGGTTAAAGTATTTGTTATAACACATCAATTTAGCATTAATGGCTTAACAAACAGGTTTGCTTGATTTAGTTTATTATACATTGCAATTAATATGCTAAATAGTTTACAATGTCAGTTTATAATTTAACTTCCAGTGCTCTGTGTTCAGCACCATATAAATTAGATTCCTTAAACTGAATGCATATATTTGAAGTGTTGTTCTATAGTATTTATTTGTTCAAAGGTAGAATTTAATATACCACACTAGTGCTTCTAAAGAAAAGTAATCTCAAATGAAAAGCAATTGTTTCTTTGCCATGCAAATCAGTATAATTCACACATTGGGCCTCATTTACGAAAGGGCACTAAATGTAGCTGTAACGTGCACATTAAGTAGTGAGTCTTATGTAGCATGCACACTACATGTATTGTGAGCGATAATTTAATGTGCACGATAATGTTCAAGACCTGTGACCACTGTGATATAAAAAGCCCCAGCAGTCCAGGCATATCTTTTGGTCAGTGGCTTATTGTGAAAGGTGGAGGTGGCTTACATTGACCGAGAATGAGGGATCAACAGACGCAGCCCTCTGCAGGGGACAGGCAGAGGCAATGCAAACTAAAACTGCACACAGAGGAGTTAGAAATTATAGTGGAGGATGTTGTTTTAAAATATAATACCTTGTTTGGTCCAGTGTTGTATTTAACCACTCTATTGGTTGTGCCAATGTAATGAACCATAAAAACAAAATCTAAGAAATTATAATATTAATTCACATTTATTCACGTTTAATATAGCCATGACGCCAGATAGATTTCAGCCCAGAAAAATTGATTTAAATTAGTGTGCCTATCAGTGGTTAAAGCCTGGTTTCCAAACAAACCAATTATCGCTCACTTTAAGGTGCACTCGACGATTATCGCCCTTAGTAAATACAGTGTGAATAAAGCTCATCTTATTATTCAGAGTGGGGTGCCTCATTTAAATACACTATAATCCATTACCATATAAGTCACATATTTATTCAGATTACCATAGTGTGGCACAAAATCAGTGTGCACCATAATAAGCCCACTATTTCACACGTTTATGTATCCATTGGAGAATCTGATTTGTAAGAGGTTTCGTGTTCATGGGTTTTGCATGTCTGTGATTTTCCCCCCTCCCTTAACTTCACACAAAAAGCACTCCCATATGTCTGCAGTAGATTTCACTTACAACAACAGATTTTATTTTTTTGTCAAAATATAAATTAAGGCAACTATTTGAAAGAGTTAAAGTGTATTACATTCATGTAAACATATGATGCCATGAATTAAAGGATTTTTCCTGAAATTTGATTCTGCCCAGCATGAAGCCCAACAACTTTTTTTTTGTTTTTACTTTAATGTTCAGCTAATTGGTGCCAAATCAATAAAGCAATTCATTTCACAGTACACTGTGCTGAAGTGCTCCCAGCATGTGTCTGGGTGCAGCAGCCTAAAATGCTGTTCCTTTTTGCTGCATATTATTTCTGAATTCCCCGGCTGTTGACCGCCATATTAGTTTGGAGAAAAATAAGGATGGGGCAAAATCTGTGCTCTACTGCCAAAAATGATGTTTTAATAAACACAAAAATGATGTTTTAATAAACACAATGTAAATGAATAAAGTTATAAAACTACAGTATAGACCAGGAAAAAAAAATCCTGACTAGGTTGAATTTTCAATCACAGTCAAGGGGCATTTAGATCCATTGTGATTATAACAAAGGGGTCAGGTTCCATGGGGGTTCTTATTTAATTTATATTCCACTCCAAATGTTTGATGTTATTAAACGTGTCCAGTTCACTATTTCTGAGTGCCATGTAATTGTATTTATGTCTAAATTACTATATGAAGTAATCACCAGATGACGAGCATTGTGAAAGGAAAGTTTCATATTTAATATCGCTTTACTCTTCAGGAGTAACAAGTGTTACAGTAAGCCCTCATCTTACATGTTATGGACATGATGAGCTACTGCATTGCAAAATGATCAAATGCTCATTAATGACTCATTTGTTAAATGAAATAGGGAGAGCATATACTTATACCAAAGAAAATCGCACATATTTACTATTCAACTATGGATCACACCTAATGAACATCTTGCAAAACAGTATTTCATATAAGGAATTATCGCAAGATGGGAGTGATCATAAAAAAAAACAGAGGCTCCAGTTACCATTTAATTAAGTATACAAGTTTTAAAAGACCTTTGAGTTCATATTGTAGCTAGTTTTCATTTACAAGTTATTCTTGCTGCATACAATTGGACGATTCTTTGATGTAAGCCATTGGGCAGTTAAGATTGCATTAAAAATTAAAATGTACTGCTGGTAATGAAACACTGGTACAAAACCACGAACCCTCAACAGTGGCTGCATTCTTCTCCAGGTACCGTGGGAATTATAATCAAAGTATTTCTATCTGTGCATTAAGAAACGTAAACATACAAGACTATTATTAATATCCACTGAAAATGTGTTTGTTATGGTATAGCAATAATAAAAAGTAGAAATAAAGGGTTAAAAAGAATGACTTTAGATTGTATTGCTTTGGGCGAATTTCAGGTATGTGTAGGTTAAAGCCATACACCGCAATATGTAGACGAACATAAGAAAAGGCCCTACTAATAATATAACTCCTGTTCGCCTTGATATTTAAAACAGTAACCTCTGTTGGATTGAATTGAACTCATTCTTTTGGGATTTCTCATTTCGACTCTATTTCTATCATTTTTATGCTCACTGGGACAGATGCACACAGCCTTGGCAGCTGTTTGGCATTCCACTAACACATTGGGTTTGAGAAGCCTAACAGCTTGCATTTTGTCCCAGAAGAATTATTTCACCTAAAGAAGTTGCATTCTGTTGAAGTGGAGAAACACAACCATAACTTACAAAGCAACACATAAATGGGCCAGCATAATGGATTTGCAGCAGATGCACTTTTGACAGTCAGACAAAAATCAGTTTTGGACTTTGTGCTAAAGAAAATAAATAAATAAATAAATAAATAAATAATAATAATAATAATAATAATAATAATAATAATAATAATAATAATAATAATAATATCTGTGCTACCTCAAAATCTGCATCTAGCAGAGAATTATAGTGATGGGCTCTAATGACATGCTTTAAAAAAACTAAGGCTCTATTTAACGACAGAAAACGATTCAGTGCCTTCTGCTAATTAGCTTCCAGCTCTAGTGCCTTCTCTAGATGGCAGAAGCCCACTATGACCTCAGTGGTGCGATTCAAATAAAACTGAACATGAACTGACTTTTTAAAAAATGTTCTTAGCAGCTTTTCAAACTGACAAGATACATGTCAAATATCTTATCTTATAGCAGGATATCAGAATAATCGTTACATTTGCAACTATTGGATGTAAAATACTAATCCAAGCTTCTCTTCAAAAAGAGCCTTCTACAGCAGTCAGTCCTGCATTTGCCACTTCTGAAAAAGGTTGAGTGTCAGTTTGATTGCTGACTGAAGTTCAAGGGTGACTGTTTTTGCAGAGCAGATCTGCACAGTTAGCACTCTCCTCTGCATAGGTTAGCACCTGATATATTCTACAATGAAAGTCTTTCAAATTTCAAAACAGCAACTAGCAGCCCTGACTGCAATTGCACACTATACAACTCGCTTCATCCAAGGATCAATTTAGTTTATCGATCCCCATGAATGTAGATTTCTACAACATGTAATCTGAGATGGAAAAAAACAACAACTAACGTTTAGAAGAGAATGTATGTTAATGACACATAAAATATATCCTTTCAGTAAAAGAAAAGCTCTGGTTACAATATAACTTAGACAGTCTCAATTAAACTGATTTATTATCCAGGCTTTATATCTGGTGCAATGATGGCATCGGCCAAACATATTGTTTGTTATATGTGCCAGTAAAGGGGAAGAGGTTCATGGAACAATTAGCAGTTAATAGTTACTGCTGCTGGTGGAATCAGGTCCATCAATTGTATCTTCTAAAACAATAAATGCGGACAATACATATCATTGCTCTTTTCTGTCGAAACTGTGCTCAACATTTAAGGACATTTTGCCAATGAGGGAACCAATTCTCTGTACTACCTGAATCAAACTTCCATTGGCCTCTAGCCTAGTTTTAATGAGCCCCGCCTGGTCCTTATGTATTATTGAAGGCAGGTTTCTTTTCTTTCATCCTGGTGGCAATAACTGTGACCTGTTGGAATAAGATTCCAACCATGCCCCATGCGGTGGTGCTTAATACTAGACGAGCCACTGGGGAACCCTCCCAAAATGTTTTTTTTTTTCCCCCCACCAGTGCTGAATGCAGTATTCCAAATGTTGTTTAACTAAAAGCTAGAATGGTGATAAAGTCACTTGGTTACTACTACAGCTGTATCTGTAAATTATATATATATATATATATATATATATATATATATATATATATATATATATATATATATATATATATATAAAATAAGGGACATAATCCATCAAGAGGTGTTAAGTTTTCCAGTTGAAAATCTG
Source organism: Acipenser oxyrinchus oxyrinchus (assembly GCA_030684275.1). Classification (NCBI taxonomy): domain Eukaryota; kingdom Metazoa; phylum Chordata; class Actinopteri; order Acipenseriformes; family Acipenseridae; genus Acipenser; species Acipenser oxyrinchus. Next base: position 6,733,774 of record CM060264.1, on the reverse strand, counting down.
TGTTCTAACATTTCTACTGTTGTCTCAAGGATGGAAGACAAACAACGAGTACACCAAGCAGTTCATGCAAATCAGCTGGAGGCACCGGAAACAGCCATGGGCAACAAGGTTCTTGAACTACCACCATAGCTAAAAAGTACTATGGCTATTGTTTTATCCACTTTTATTGTATACTAAAAGCCATGTCATGGCATCTAAACCAATGGCAGTTAAGTTAGCTTCTTTGTGAAACATCTCCTGTGCATCAGGACTACAGTGAGAAGCAGCTTTTATATATTACAGAAAACATTACAGAAATTGGTCATGTGAGGTACAGCCAATTTACATGCAGGTGCTACATACAATAGTGCAACAATATGTGCTAGCTATTGTTTGACTTAAATAATTCAGAAGTCACCCATCATGACTCCTACAATGAAAATATATTCTTATTTAACAGAAAATTGTATTATTCAAATTTCAAAATCATTTGGAGTTACAATTGTAAACATCAAAAGCATACACCACTCACATAAATACAATTCAGATCCTGTCCTTTGTGTGGCACAAAAGCAGATGGCTAATTGCACTAATGGTAAAACAGAAAATAAAAAAAAAGGATTCTCTCACCATTGATTTCCTATATTGTGGTATCCGGCGATCAAAAGACAGTAAAACGACCTGTTTCAGAGGCAGTAACTGAACTCCATGAGTTATTCATCAACAAACCTCTATGGAAACCGCTTATTAAAGCTCCCAGAAACATTTGTATTATATCTTTACCAATTTAGAACAAGTCAAACACAAAACAACTCCAATATATCAACACATCAGTCAACTCAGTGCAGTATGCTTCATTAAAACAATTGTGTTCTTTTGAAATTGTATTATAGTAAAAATATATGATACATTTTTGGTGCCTGGTGTTCTTTTTTTGTTTTTTTTATTTTTCATACAAATCAAAAAATATCCCTAGAGCCAGACTGATGCATTTATATTGCCCTCCGACAGCCAGACTGCCACTGCATAGGTAAGGATTATCTTAAAATGAGCCAACTTCTGACTCTGTACAGAGAAATATCTACTTGTAGAGTGGCAGTCTGGCAGAATATGAATTCCCTGAAGCCAAGCATTTACTTGGTAATGAGCTAATAAGCGTAAAGTGATACAGCTAACACAATTATTTTGTAAATATACCTGCTTTACACTTCAGTTAATTTGCCTTGGTCTCAAATGTGCAGTTTGTAAAACCATGGCTTATTCTTAGGCTATCTGTTGCTCTTCCACTTCAGCGGTGTCTTCTGGGTCAAAGCATGTTACTGGCTGAAAGCATGTCAAATCAAGAGAGAAGTAGCTGGTTGGTTAATAACATGAATGAAGGAGATGAAAGGGAGTGGACCATGTCACCTCTCCTGGTGAAATGACTATCTGGAAAGCATGGCTTGCACACAGAGAATTCTTTAACACAGACAAAATAAAACCTGATACTTTAACATGTGTTTATTTAAAAACTGCACACTTGAGACCTATATAACAAATGGAGGTGCACAATACAGTAGGTAATATTTATGAAATTATTTTGTATATACTTCCTAACCAGATGGTGACTACTTTTTCATGAGCCTTGCTGCTCAAATATAAATTAATTGGAGTTCTTCAATGATTCCTGTCAGAGTTTATTGAAATGATTTACACCCAGTTCATGGGAACAGACATTAAGACTAATTGTTTAGGTACATAGAAACAGTTTCTGTTTAGGTTTTGTTGTGATATTTTCTTTAGAGCCATGCAAGCAGGGCCGGTGGCAGGTTTTTGTGGTCCCTGGGTGGTTGACCTCCAGTGGGCTCACCACCCCCTCCCACCATTTACTGAAATAATCATTTTTAAATTTACATAGAAAATTTGACTGTGCTTATTGCAGGTTTTTTTGGTCTTTTCCTACTGTTTTTGAGATCCAGATTTGTGTTTCTTTTTATTTGGATGTTCCAAAGGTCCGGCAGGTTTCATCTTTGATGGTTTAAAATTGTATCATTATAATATGCATTTAGGCGTTATGATAATAATAGACGTTCTGATAATGAGGCTCAACAAAACACTTGTCAAATGATTGTTGGAAAGTAAATGTGCCAATTATAGAATGTCTTTAATTGGCACGTTTGTATAATTCTGTGTCGAGATCAGCCAATAGCTTTCTGAAGACCTGGGGAGGACGGAAGCCAATAGGGAGTGAGAAGAGGCAGGACTAAGGGAACAGGATGCAAGCAGGAAAATAGAAAAGAAAAAGGGGATATCTGAAAAGTTTCACTTCACTGCACGTATACAGTTTAGTTTAGTGAAAACTAAACTTTTCTAGCCCGAAAGGCTGCTTGAGCAGGATAACTGTTACAGAAATAGTACATTTATTTATTTAGTACTCATATTTGCAATTTAATTTCTGTCTGTTTGTGGGCCCCCCTCTGGCGTCAGGTCCCCAGACGCTTGCCCTGCATGCAAGCGCCACCAGCAGCGCATTGTGAAGTTCTTTGAATGTATTTGTTGAACAGTGTGGGTAAAACAATTATACTTTTAATCTCACTACCGATCAGCAGCAGTGTGGAGTAGTGGTTAGGGCTCTGGACTCTTGACTGGAGGGTCGTGGGTTCAGTCCCAGGTGCGGGACACTACTGCTGTACCCTTGAGCAAGGTACTTTACCTTGATTGCTCCAGTAAAAACCCAACTGTATAAATGGGTAATTGTATGTAAAAAAATTAATGTGTCAAAAATAATGTAATTCTATGTAAAAATAATGTGATATCTTGTAACAATTGTAAGTCGCCCTGGATAAGGGCGTCTACTAAGAAATAAATAATAATTATAATAATAATACCGATCCTATGCAATTGCATCATCACTCATGTTTTAACACCTTCTTTAAATCATATTTATAGGAACAGAAAGCTAATAACCTTTACACATTTTTTCAAAAGGACCATCTGTGTGTGATAATCCATCTTTCAACCAGTTCATTTGATTGTGCTGTACAGTGTTTAGGATTGCATGCAAGACAAAAAAAATAAAATAAAATAGCCAGGGTTATGCAAATGTGAAGTGTTTGTTAGCTGTTTGCTTAACCTTGCCCACTAAATGCAAGTATGATATCTACTGAAATAACTGGCATAAAATCAATGACGGCTGTATTCAAGTGCCAGTTTTCCATAGTAACAGATAACCTTGTATTAAATTCACATCACTTTCTCTTTCTGTTTAGGTTTGTGTCACTGATGTCAACAGTAGTGCTCTGAAATTCAATTTACATGCAATTAAGAATCTATCTATTGGCCTGTCTATCTATCTGTACAGCGCTTTTAGGCTCAAAAGTAGCTAGCAAAACCAGAATAGCAGTTTGTTTATAGAGGTCAGTAAACCTGACACACACACACATATTGATTAATTCATTGCAGTTAAATGTTCCTTAAATGAATCATTCTTAAAATTATACTTTCCATGCTAAGCAAGGGTAGGCCTAGTTAGTCCAGTACTTGGAAGGCTGATCTCCATTGAAGGGGTCCTCTAAGGTGCTGCAGAGATGGTGGTGCAACTATGAAAAGCACAAATGTACTTCAACCTCACTTCCCCACAATCAGTCTTGAGAAATATTTTTTAGAAGCAATTTAAACTACTAGAGGTTCTCTACTCTATAGGGTTGCCAACCCTATGGCAAGCCAAATAATGATTTAGAGATATTTCAAATTAATTTAGAGATATCTCTAAATATTTAAAGATATCTCTAAATCATTTCTAGATATCTCTAACTATTTGAAGATATCTTCAAATATTTAAAAAGAGAGCTTCACATATTTAAATATATCTCTAAATCATTTCTAGATATCTCTAACTATTTGAAGATATCTTCAAACAGTTAAAAAGAGAGCTTCACATATTTAAAGATATCTCTAAATCATTTTGAGATATCAAATACATTTACAGATATCTTAAAATGATTTAGAGATATCTCTAAATGAACAGGAAGTTATTGTTAGATAGCTTAAAATTATTTAAAAGATATCTCAAAATCCATTTTTGGTATCTCAAAATGATTTAGGTTAGATTAATTTGAGATATCTCTAAATGCCATACAACCCTGGTGTCATGGATAATTTGTAATACAGGTAAAAGTTGACTTTGATTCCTGTAAAACAAGGGCACAACATCAAATGGTGCATCACTGTGGATCTATCCTGCTTAAATATGTTTATAAAATCATTAAAGTAGTTTTACCCAGCTCAGTAACGTATAGCCACTTCAGGAAAGTCTGTGTCCAGGGTGGATATGTAATTAAGGCAAAAACTTGCAACTATCAAGTAATTATATCACAGAAGGATGCCTACTCACATAGGGTGATGGCTTGAGCTAGTAATTGTGCCTACCCAGTGGAAGCATGACAATGACTGCAAAGTCAGTAACAACTATTAAAGAGGATGAAGGGACTGGCTGAGATGATTCCAGAAGCTTATCTGAAAGAGAACACATGGCACAACAAGTCTCAGTTGACCATGGCAAAGCAAACAAACCTTGACCAGTAAAATAAATAATGAGGCATGAGGTCCTTTTTTAACACAGCTCTTTTTTCTGAAATGTTTTGATCAGGTTAAATATAAAACCAAAATATATAAAAGGTCAAATCGACGTAACACTACATTTAGAGGTTTTACATGATAGTTTTAATAAACTGGCCTTCCCAAAAGTTTGGATTTCTAAACCTTAATGTGAAGCTTAAAAAATATATATATATTGGTTGTATTGACTTAATATCTCACAGCTAATAAGTTTGTTGCAATATAGCAAAAGGACAAAAAGAAATATTAAAAGGTTAAACAAGGACCCTATCACTAATGGTCCTTCCTGTAACAAATCCAAACTGCTTGTTAAAGGTCACTGCTGTCACACAGATATTGTGACAAAACACTGCAATCTGTCAAAACCTGTTTCGCTTTGTTTGAGATGTTGATACATAAACCTGTCTCCATAAACCTGAAAGCAGGGTAATATCTCTGGGATGTGAGGTTAATATATGCTTTCTTTTGTATAGCAGAGATACATCGGTACACACAAATGTGTCTAGAAAACAAACGGCAACCCAACATATTGAATAAACAGATGGTTAAAACACTATTTTATTAGACAGAATGTACAATTGCATTAACCTTTTATTAAATGCACATAAAGTTACCTGGGAGAGGTTACAAGATGTGAACGACAGCAGTTTTAAATAAGCAACTCTCTTTCTTCTGAGATGAATTGCATTACTGTCATACACCCTCCTGGTAGTAGTCATTTCAAATTAGAAATGGGAGGACACTGAAGAATCCAGACAGTATCAACTCAGGGGGAAAGATTTCATCGTCACACCCATTAGGACTGCGGGAAAATGGAAATCAAGCAAAAAATCCTCTGACAGGTGCAACATCAAGGTAGGTGAAAAATGTTGCATTGTAGTAATAGGAGGTGTTAGATACTACAGTCAGAACTGTAGAGGACCCTGGTATACCAGTAAGGTAAACAGACACATTATTATTAATTCTATTTTATAGAATAACAAACTTAACTCCTAAAAGACTCAATACATTAATTTGATGTTGTCAAAGAAACAATCATTACAATTTTTCTGCATTGTTTAAGTGTTCATGGATTTCCAATAATGCTGTGAATTAGCATTCTCTCAAAATTATCTTGAGCAATCTGTTCCCAGAAAATGTTAACACTGAAAATGTATGGACTTATCATGGCGTACATTATGCACTGTCAACTATATGTGTGTTGGGGGTGAAGGGGCGGGCATTTTTTAATTCAAAATATTGGACATGGATTCAGAAAAGAACGCTTCTGTCTGACAAACCTCTCAGACTTCTTTGAAGAAATCACTGCAACTATGGACACAAAAAGAGCCTAGGTCTAGGACATCATATACTGTACTTGGACCTCCAAGCCTTTGACAAAGTGCAGCACAAAATGCTAATCTGTGGGAATACAAAGAAAGACATGCAAGTGGATACATCATTGTTTGAAACATAGCTTGGGCCAAGTACTTAGAGGGGTGCCTCAGGGCTCTGTGCTTGGACCCCTGTTTTTTTCTTATCTATAGCAATGACTTGGATCAGGGGATAATTAGCAAGCTTGTCAAATTTGGAAATGACACAAAGCTTGGGGGAGTGACTGTCACGCTTTTAGACACCCAGTAAACCACATACAGAACTGGGCACAAAATGTGGCAATTGAAATTGAATGTCAACAGATGTAAAGTATTTTATGCCGGGCACAAAAATGTAGGATCCAAATACCAAAATGAGGGGGTAACCAGCAACCAGACAGTGTGGGGAAGCAATCAAACATAATGCTTGAGTATACATTTAAGGCCGTATAGTGCACTGGTGAGACCACACTTAGAGTACTACTGTATGTCTAATTCTGGTCACAGTACCAAAGGGACATTGTGGCTCTGGAGAAATTCCATCAAAGAACTAATCCCAGGACTTAAAAGAATGAGCTATAAAGATAGGCCAAAGGAAATGCATGTATTTGACCTAGCACAAAGAAAAATTAAGGGGGACATGATTAAAATCTTCCAAAATCTTAAAAAGGAGTTTAAATCATGAACCTTTACGAATACTTTAAGCGCAGCACAGAAAGTGGACCAGAGGACACAGTTGGAATTAAGTGGGTATTGCTTTAGGACAGAGGGAAGGAGAAACTTCTTCATACAGAGTGGTGATGCTAGTATCCAACTGGATGTTCTTATGTGTTCATGCAGTATGCACCCACAATGTTGTATTTAAGAGGTATTAAAAAAAACACTTCCATTCAGAGCTTTTTCAATGCCATTAGTAAACTAGGAAAAATAAAGGCTACATCTGTTCCTTTTGAAAAAAAACATAAAATGGTTCACAGGCAACTATAGCATACACTGTGCTTGAGCTCACAAAGGTCAGTGCTTTTGCTTGTTTATTTAGCAGGTGCCTTTATCCAAGGTGACTTACACAGACTAGGGTGTGTGAACTACGCATCAACTGCAGAGTCACTTACAACAACGTCTCACCCGAAAGACAGAGCACAAGGAGGTTAAGTGACTTGCTCAAAGTCACACAGTGGCTGAGGTGGGATTTGAACCGGGGACCTCCTGGTTACAAGCCCTTTTCTCTAACCACCGGGCCACACAGCCTCCTAGAAAGCGGATTGATTATTATTAATCAAAATGTTAAAAAGCAATGTATGCAAAACACTGCAACTTAACATAAAAATGTTTAACAAATAAATAAATTAGGATGATAAATGGAACAGAGTACACAGGTTATTAATTCACTGACTTTACTGTGTTTTTGTTTTCTAAATTGGTTGATGTAACAGGTTACCCTGCAGCCTTGCAAAGTTGCAAAATGAGTGGTGCAGCTATTAAATTTCGACTACAGAAAAAAAAATTAACCCATGTCTAATCTAATGAACAAAATGTGTTAGTGATACATTCATTCCAAAATAGAACCAATAGGAAATTCTACCATTTCTACATATGGTTACCAACATGGTGCTATACCACTCAAGGTGGATTAATCTTCTATTTATTGAAATGATTACTAAAACTTAACTATGCAGTCATTTAAAGTCTCCTAAAGCACACACAATTGTGGTTCTTTGTTTTATATCATTAATTTTCTTGGAGTAAATTACAGACTAAAACACTTTGAGGATAGTCCCCAAGGATATTAAAGACAAAAATAAATGCAATGCAAATTACTTTGTAAACTTAAATTAAAATCAGGTAAATCAATGGGCTGGCAATTTTTAAAAAAGCAGCTGAATAGACCATATCAGGGAGAAAAGAAAAGATCAATGGCCACTAACCCCGAATGAATTGTTCATCATTTCTGAGACGTTCTGTTCACTTACTGCATATTGTTTCAGTGCAACAAGGTAACATTCTACAGTTATCACTGAGTCTAATACATATTTTAACTTAACCTGCTAATAACAAATTACTACCGTAATTTCTAAACTATAATAGACACCTTTGTACAAACTTCTGCATGACCATTTTACGTAAATAAAAATTAGTAGCCATATGCAAATTAATCTTGTATTAAAAGTAGAATATGATGCAGCTTATGTTCCAATATGCACTGCTTTTATGCATATCACATTGTAAAGATTCAGCCATTCATGTTTCAATTTTATTTTCAAAGAGCTTAATCCGATATAGGCATTACATGGAAAGAGTATTTGTAAAAATCACCTTGTAAAAGTCTATCACAAATCAGCGAGCCTTGTAATTGCTCTTTGTATTCTTTTTCTGGAGCAGAACTAATCACTCATTTTGTATCAGTTGGACAACTCAAAAAGCTAGGCATTGCTGAAATTGATTACCAATAGTCATCTTTTTTATTTTCAAGTTTTGAGTGACATAGCAACAGCAATTTCTGTTATAATCAATAATACATTTGGACTGTAACCATAGAAAACAATATAGTTGACAAATGTATATAAAAGAGTCAAAAAACTAAACAGGCAATAGTGCGGCTTGGTTTTTAATGACGTTGACCTTTCAGTTTTTCCATATTTTCTGAGATTGATACCAGCACAAGGTTAAGTGAGGTTAAGTGACTTGCTCAGGGTCACACAGTGAGTCAGTGGCTGAGGTGGGATTTGAACCAGGGACCTCCTGGTTACAAGCCCTTTTCTTTAACCACTGGACACACAGCCTCCTACATAATCCAGGTATGTGCTCCAGTTGCCCCCCTCCCCCGGTCTACTTTTAATCACTGCCATTCTCATATCCACTTTGACATCTGACACATTATTTCCCTTGTCCGGTGCTTCTTTCCCTCTTCTGTACTGTGTGAAACAAATGCGAAAGAATATCTACATGGATTTATCTTTTAAATCATTGACAATTTGACTACGATACCGTCTAAATCGCAAGTTTTTCCTGCCCAACTCACGTGATAACTTGGGTAGTTCGTATATTATTTTTATTATTATTTATTTCTTAGCAGACACCCTGATCCAGGGCGACTTACAATTGTTACAAGATATCACATTATTATTATTATTATTTCTACATACAATTAACCATTTATACAGTTGGGTTTTTACTAGAGCAATCTAGGTAAAGTACCTTGCTCAAGGGTACAGCAGCAGTGTCCCCCACCTGGGATTGAACCCACGACCCTCCGGTCAAGAGTCCAGAGCCCTAACCACTACTCCACACGAAGTGATTACTATTGAGCATTGTCATAGTTTTTAAATATCAGCATTTACTTAGTCTTTACAGATAACAATTCAGCCATCATACATATATATATTTTTTAAAATGTGTACAACCGTAAATTCTGCATTAAATGCAGCCCGCTATTCTTACGTAAATAAAATATAATGCAAGACATATGGTATATTTATGGGATGAATTTACTGGTATGGTTACCACAGTAAATTTATGTGGTAATTTTGCATTTTCCCATGTTTTTTCCATGGTTTTACTATGCATTCATCATTGTTTACCTTGGTTTGTCGTGTTTTTCAATAAGCTTTATCGTACCTATCTGGGCTTTTGAGCTCACTTTTGAAGGGGAAGTCTCAAATACTAATCAAACTTGAATTCTGTTCTTCTGGTTAACTATGTACTTGCCAATGCTGGAAAATCACAAAAGATGTCTACAACTATAATAATTGTAATCACAACAAATTTTGATCACATAACAAATGCAATAACATTGTTGGTTTTACCGTACAATGTTAAAACAGTTGTGTTGCTTTAAAAGCAGTCCTGTACATTTTACTATTGAAGAAAAAAATGCATGGTCTTGTTAACACAGTCCCTTAAGTATAGCAGGTTAAACCAGTAAAGCAAGCATCTTCTGGTGCATTTTGTAAATTCTTGCAGCGATCAGCAGTACAGAAGGGGTAAGACTTGACCTTGTTTGCTCTGTCTCCATCATCAGGCATCCCTTCGCAATTAAGTTGGTAACTGTATTGTTCTATGTAAAAACATTTGTCAGCATATACCAGTGCAACTGTGGTGAAATACCTATAAGACTATTAGAAATATTGAGATAGTGCTTCTGCTTCATACACACAGCCCTTGCCGCTGCTGAATTATTAATATAATCCAGTACACTTAATGTTAACTGCATAGAAAATCAATGCATATTTATACAAAATTCCCATACAGGACCCGAGAAGCCAGAAATGACTTCAGTCAGAGAACGCGGACATCGTGACACATTTAACGAGCTTGAGTTATTCCTGCTCTGTAACAGAACAACCTACTCTACAGTATATACATTGCTAAACTCAGGCAATACAAGAAGGGCCAGTGCTAATGTCTTAAATGCTAATAAGGAAGTAAAAGAATGGATTTAAAAATCTGAGTTAGCTCTGCTTTAATTGAAGTAGCTTTTCATTATCTTTACTAAAAACATATTGTTTTTTTAAATTATGTTATTTGAGAAAAAACAGAATTACATCAAGTACACCGATTATCCGGTGGATCCTCTTTAGAGTGACAAAGTCAAATTGCTTTTGGTATTGTTTTTGAGTGAATTTGATTTGAATTATGCATTTACTGTATCTAAGGAGCATTCATTTTCCTTTTCAACACTTACTCAATCTATATTTCAACACGCATGTATTCATATTGTCAGAATTGCACATTCTCTTTTTATTTCTATTTATGCTCTGAGCACACTCTTAATCTCAAGGGAGACGTTTATGGATGTTTTAAACTCCTGTAAGTGGTTTTGTTCATGGACTGTGTGTGCTATATGTCCAGACAACTTTTTAATAATCACACAGACTCATTTAATTTGAAGTTTTAATGAATCAGAGCAGTATTAGTACTCCTTCGATTTAATAAATGCTTAATAATGGATCGAGTGGCTGCAAGTGACTTTGGATCCCTGCTAATAGGCAGTCTGGGTGTTTCCAGTGCCTTTACAGGTTTAACAGCATTAAGACTTCAATACAGTAATACAAATATGATTATCGCATGCAAGACCTTAGGCTAGCCAAGGAAAAAACTAAAGCGCCCACCGCTAACTCCTACAACATACAATATATCACTCTCAACAGCTAAAATATAAATCCTATACCTTATAGCAATGCATCAATATAAATGAGATATCAACTCAAAATTGTTCTTACCTTCCACTATATGGAAGTGTAGTTGTAGAATATAACGTAAAAACAAGAACTGTCTTCAAAAACAGAGACTTCTAAATACAACCAAACAGCAATCAGTTTTTCAGAGACCCTCAGAACATGGACCACGGCAGCTTGCAAGATCAAGTTCAATGGTATCGAATGGAGTCTTGCTGTGGGCTTATATAGGATTTTCTATGCATTGAATACATCAGGAGTCCCAATTAAATCTGATCATCAATCTACCTTGAAAGTTCTTATCTTGGAGTTAATGATATATTCTAGAAGGATCCGGTCAGCTCTTTTTTAAAACTAACTGGAGTTAAATAAAAAAACATTCAAAATTAATTGGATATAACTCTGTTCCAAAATATTGGAACATGATCTCATTTTCAAAACCTAATTTCTCTAATATTTAGGTGAACCAACGTTCACAGGATCCTTGCCACAATACAATACGATATTAAAAGAGATGCTGTTTTATATATAACATCAACTTTTTGTGTGATTATATTAACCTGGATCTACAATATATTTCCTCTTAGCAGCATATTATGTTACCTTTTCAGTGTGTTGTCAATGGGCCAGTTTAACTTCATATATAAATGTGTGTTAATGTATTGGACAAAGACTGTAGGGGTTTATCACAATCCTTTGAGTAAAAACCACTAAGCATACAGTGGTTAGTTCAGTTATTTTCATTTAAATTTAGGCTATAATGAACATGTTAAATATAATATAACAGCCTTCTTTAACTGTGCCATGCTTGGACTACGCCTGACCTCTCTGTTTCTAAAAAATTGCCTACACAAGCAGGTTTCAGACCCCCTGTTTATTTGCCAAGGCTAGTGTTTTTATTAATATGAAACTCCACTGTAAGTGCTTTTCCAAATTCACCGCATTAAGTCATTTTTTGGCTCACAAACATGATCCCAATTAAAGTCGCTACCTACCTGATAAGAACTGATACTGTAGACAACATTTCTAATTTAAATTAAATGCTCGCCTCGGCTGCCAAGTTTTCATTAATTTCTGTGATATAATGAAGAGAGTTAATTTTGCTCATTATAGAAAGGCCTTAGATTCAAAACTGCTGACGACAAGTAAATCTCGTTTTGACTGGCAAAAAGAACTTTCCAGGTTTAGCACCACTCTGCTGCAATTATTAAAATTATTAAATACAATTTACACTTTATTGTCTTATATTCAAACCTAACAGCTCCTCTGTTTTTTTATTGCAGTAAAACATTTATATAAAAACTAAACATTTATATTCTTTGGTTTAATTGATATTGTAATGTCGAAAATACTTTTTGTTTAGTTTAGAAACAGAAACTGAACTAATTTTTAAATTGATTAAATTAAATGAATATTATCTCAAATGTGTGTTAACAATATGTTTACAATGTTGTCAATGCCATGCTTCTGTTATAATACACTTTTAATATGTTCTTCACATTTTAATTTTAAATGACTAACATATATTTCCAATTCAGATACTTCAAGTTTTTACTCCAGTGATCTGTTATAAAGTCATTTAAGCTTTCAATGGAGGGTCCAGTTATTTTCATCTAAATTCAAGCCACTGTTAACATATTAGAATGTAATAGTTTTACAGTGAGTGAACTAAGTCTGACCTTTTCTCTGTTCATACAACCTCTCCTTTTGCCAATTTTAGTGTCGATTAATATGAGACACTACCGTAAGTGTTTTCTAATACTCATTATTTTAAACCAAATTTTAGCTTAGTTCAGTAAAACCGTCCTATGCATTTATGCTCCCATCTCTTCTTGCCAGGTTCCAATTAATTTCTGTGATATATAGAAAATGTTTATTTTAATATAAACTCCTACCTTCTATTATCCGAAAGGTATTTTGTTCATTAATATTAACGAGATCGCTCATTATAGAGAAGATCTTGGCTTTTAAATTGCTGACCAGCAAAAAATCCCTGCTTCATCGGCCAAAACCAATGAGTCATCTCCAACACTGCTTTTACTACAAGCAGGAAAGAACGAGGTTACAAACTTAGTTATTTTCCTTCAATCGGTTCACTGTATACTTAAAGTTATTATATTAGGTTTCTTATTTACTTAAATACTTTTGTTTTTTCATTCTATAATCAAACCTAGTTTGATTGCTTCTTGCATATTAACTCTGTTCCATAGAGTTTGCCATTCTGCTCTCGCTGGATCAGAATGTTTTAAGGCTCTGAGTCTAATTAAAAAAGATGCTTTTGCCTGATAAGGGAGGTTTGGAACTTTCAGCAGGTCGGCCGGAGCTTTTGATACCAGGAGCTCTCTTTTTCAGACCTTACACACACTTATTCAAAAGAATACAAAATACAGAATCCTACAACATTACTATTAGCAATGTATTTCATTATATAGCATCCAATCCATATCCAATAAGTCAGCTTGTTCCCAGCAAGATTCAATTCTCCTCCTGGCTCAGCTCGAAGTGGCTTGGCGAACACCACAACAGGCCTTACACAGACCTGCTAATAATATGTTCTGCTGGTTTTATATTCTTTAAAACACATTGCAGTCATTACAATATCTGTTGCAGTTTCACAAATGTTCAATTTGTATCCCAAAGATCATCCTGCTTCCAGTAGCGGTGACAGTCTTTAAAAGAATAATACCTGCAAAAACTTAAATCTTGTTTGCTGGGCTCCCATCTCTACATTCTCATTCCCATCGTCAGTGGGCAAACACATTTTAACTGAATCTGGGTCCATCAAAGAACCTCACATCCTTGCAACCGAGGCCTTCCATGCAATAGGATCTAATTACTTATAGCACAAAAGGGACGTGCCAGAACTGTCTGTGACAATATCAATAGAGCTGCATGTTTTCTTTTCCATTTCTGTTGTTTAGGTGCCAACTGTTATCCACATCCTCTCACCATGAAGCTGTGAGTTTAGAAAAGCAGGTACCGGTATTTATCCTTATTCCAGAGGTAAGCTTTGCCCTGGGGCCCTATCACAGATAACATCAAGTGGAACAAACAAGCCGAGAAGGCAATCTAAGATTTAATCAGAATCCTCAGCTATCATTTCAGAAAATGCTTTGTGTCAGCAGCTGGTAAATACATCAAAGAAAATGCAGCTGCAAACATACACATTTTTTGGATTTTTTTTAACAATATTGTTTTGCTGTTCTAAGCAAGTCTAAGTTTAAACCACAAAAATTTATATTGACTTTAAAAGCAAAGGTTTTGCAGAACAACCAATAGCATTGTCATAGTAAACTTACATGTACAAAACATAAATAGATTACATAAATATAAATATTGGAATCATACATGTATGTAATACTAGGTGATAATAACAAAAGGATGATCCAGGTCATTTATCCAGGAGACCCTAAATATTTGCAAGACTTAAAAAAAACAAAAAACAGTATGCACAGTGTTTAGACAACTACTGGAGGAATAGCAACTCTTGAGACTGAAAAGAACAATATTGTATCAAATAGGATTAGAATTAGGCTAAATGGTACACTTAGGCAGTCCCAATAACCAGTAATGCACTGTTAACAACATACACACATATTCCAAGAGGACTAAAGTGACAAGTGTAGGTATAGATAACGACCAACAAATATCAAAGTAAACCAGTTTTATATAGTTCAGAGGATATTCTAAACCCTTCCAACAGCACCTCTTGCAATTAGGCATCATGGAATATGTTATTTTGCAAACAGCAGCATAATTCCACCTCTTCCTGTTGAATTAGACTGATATTGATTGGAGAGGGGAAAACAAATATGTGCCATGGATACTCTTTGGTCAATCACAACAGACAGTCTTCTACTCAGATATTTGAAACGGGTTGACCTACAGGTTCTGCTAGAGCATGACTATCAGATACAATGTATTAGAACTCCCCCTGTCAGTGAAGTAAAAATGCAACAGAAAGCAATAGGTTTTAAAAATAGAAGTATGTCATTCAACCCTCTCCCGCCATTGCTAATATTTTAACTGGTTAAAGATTCTATGTTTTATTGCTCCCACACCAAGTTATCTTTTTTTTTCCAAATCTGTCTGGTTTTAAGCTTATCCGGAATATTCTAAGCACTAAGACTGACCACTCTTCCTCATTCCATTTAAATCATGTGGCAGTGTGACCTTTCAACTCTGCTAGCCCCACCTACTCTACCCTACTCTCTTAATAGATTTGAATGCGATAATGATTCCCACCTTTTATGATTATACAGACCATCTCAAAGCCAGGTAAGTAGAGCGAATAGTATTACCTCCACATTAGAGCGTCAGAAACCCTCACAATGATTGAACACGGCCTTAATAGCAAGGGAAGATTGTTTTGATATTGGGATGTTAATAACTGAACCACTATGTATAGCTGATGTATTTGACAGTGAACAGTTGCTCTGTAAAATGCACAGTCATATGTTGTGTGTGTTTATGAAAAGGTCTATCTTGTGTATACAGCGACTCTATTGGAAGCTCTTTAACGTTTATTGTTCCAAATTAAATGTGAAAATTAAATTAGCAATTGCAAACAAGTCCATTATTCCCAGCTCTCATTACTTACTTTCAACCTTATTATCCAGGGTACCAGGGCAGTAACTAGTACAGGGACACATTATGATTGTTTACTGTACCTCATATTATAAAAGTAACTAGAAAAATATAACTACAATGTTATTGTATAATAATTTGCATAGATAATAAATATGTTATGAATATGTAAATGTGGCACTTAGCAGGCCAATGACACCCTTAAGTGATAGTACAAGAGCAGATGGAATATGAAATTGATTGCGCCTTAAACCTAGATATTAGCATAGGAGACATGGGTTATGACTTGAAGAATTAGTTGCGGTTCATGCTAATTAGCACTTGAGTCCAACTCCTCTCTGACTAGGCACAGGCATAAATTATACTAATGAAGGCACTCAGAGTTTTACCTACACATGTTTTTAAAGTTACAGGGGTTTTTTTGTTTTGTTTTTGGTAAGAGTTTTTTTTCTTTTCTTCAAATAAAATAATTATGAATTGCAGTACATATTCTTTAGTGATCAGTCTGCTTTTGGCCTTTCGCATTTAATATTTTGAAATAAAAATACAGAAATGATATATTATTTTAGAGTTAGGGTTGCTTTCAACATACCGGTAAGTACCTTTTATTGTTGTTTTAGCTCTGCAATCCAAGCATTTCAACAAAAAGCTGCCTGTTTTCTCCTAGTCGTGCATCCCTGTAGTCATAGCACTCAAGACAATATTAGAGAGTTTGGGGGTGATGGCAAACCACAATGTAAACAGGTTAAAATTCATGTTTACCTTTGCATGTGAAGCTCTTGTGTTGCTTTCAGGATTACATGTTGGAACGCCATCTAGCGACAAAAGACAAACAAAATATATGAAAATATGAGATACAGTTTTCCACAGAAACTGAGTGATGTTTAGCTCTCTGGATTCTGAAACCTTCTAATGATAAATTATGTAACTTAAATGACAATCGTAAATTACCTAAATGGACAATCACAGTACATTCCATTCTATCAACTCTTTCATAAATTCCCATTATACTACATTAGAGATGGAGACTGACAAAAACGATGTCTCTCCCCCTTTGAAAGGCCACACACACTGTAGTTATACTCAGGCAATTTTAAGTCGTTTACTTTCTATTGGAATCTGATACATTTCGTTTTAATTTATAGCCACTCTAAATACAAAGAACCCATGTATTTTAATATTGCTAAATTCTAGTACAATTGAAACCATCAAGTAATGGGCTGAGTGTAGCAGTTTCATCAAGATGGTGACAGATTGTGAGGCACAGAGGGCCATAAAGTAGTTACTGGTGTTACAAGGATGGTACTTTAAACATTGTCAACTGAGGGGAAGTGTGATTATATTAGTTTGCTGTATATAAATTCCCACATCATTAGAAGGCAAAATTATTATGATGGTAGCGAAACAGAGCAACCTTCTCGCCATCTGCATATTTCTCTGGCTATTTATCAGAATGTAATCAAGTTTAACAACAGCAAAGACACATAATAAAAACACAGCTACCCGATTTAACGTGGCATCATTTAGATTTGGCTCAGTATCCTGAAGAAGGATGGCAGTAACATAAGCACAAATGCAAATATATTGTACCTGTGCTTAACAGCAGGATTTTTTCCCCCCGTCTTAACTAATTAGATCTGTAATGTTGTAGGTGTTTAAACCATTCATGGTTTATGCTTAGCAGTCCTCTGCCATACAGTTGGTGATGCATGAATAGTTTAATTAAACTCACTATACCATTATAAAGGATAGTCAGCTCATAAAACAGAATACATGTTGTTTTTGTAATATTTTGAGGAGTAGTAGATAAGGATTAAAAGCTTGGCCATTGTTGAGGGCAATTTCTAGTCGTGAATCTTTAGGGAGACTGGTCCCCAGAGTTGAATTCTTCTTAACTGGTTGTAGTGCCTGCCTCGGTTATTCAAAACAAGTTCTCTCCCACAGCTCCAAAACCTACACTCCACCCAGCCCCTCCCTCTGCCAGGCAACCCCCCGCCCCCCATTTCGCGCCTTCGTGCATGCCCCTCCAATCTGTGATTGACTGCAATCCCGTTGTCCGCGCGAAGGGGACTCTGAAGAATGGTATTATCATTGCTTGCACCCTGGCACCTCTTTGTGTACAAATTAAGCACTGCTGAAGTATGAGCCAACTGTAAATTAGTAAGGTACTTTACATACTTATTGTATTATGGGCATATTGTCAACAGTATTTTGATAAAGAAATAAGGACTCTTTGCTAGGACAGTAGGTTGTTCCATGCAGGTTTTGTTATGCTATTACTCATTTTTCTTCCTATGTTAAATAGTGGTGACATTCTGGGCATACAAAGGCTTTGTATATCTTGCTCCCATTGTGGGTATTCTGTAGTTCTAAGGCCGACTGAAAGCTGTTTGGCTTAGACGGTGGCTAATGCATGAAGACAAACATATCATGTTGGCCGCCTTCTGTGGCTGTCAAATTAGTGAAACAGGATAAAACAAATCATAGCCTCTCATGCAGGTGTCTGCTCGTATGAGCTGCTGAAACGATGTGTTGGCATATCCTCTGCAGCATAACAGAATGGAGCTGGAACACCAGTTGAATAATTAGACTCATGGATGTGGGTGTATATGAAACATATTTCTGTGCAACAATGTATAACATTATTGGTACCCTCCTTAATACTAGGGTGAGAATTGGCCTGGGATGATGTTAAGTGCCCCTGAGCACAGGCACGCTTAATGTCGGTTTGAAAACCTAAATGTGTGTTTTGTGAAGCTACAATGGGGTTTAAAACAAAATCAGTTAGCTAGTAAGGAAAAATTAGGATTTGGTTGAAGAAACCTTTGGATGAGACGTAAAACTAAAGTCCAATTGTAATGGCTCTGCAGCAGCAGTTGTGATGAATAGTTCACCCCCTTCTATCTGCAAGTCACTTTAGATAAAAGCATCTGCTAAATGACTAATTAATAATAATAATGATATTATTATTATTATTATTATTATTATTATTATAGGAGTAGTAGTAAATAGGGTTCTGCACACACCATTAGTCTATTCCCTAGGGCAGTTTTTGTCTCTTTGCATAATAATAAGTCCCACCAGTATGAGTTGTGATGGTGTTAAAAGTGTCAAGGTGTAGTGATAAGTATTCCCTTGAATACTTTTGTAATAATTTCACACCATTTATTTCAGGCCACGAATGAAAATGCAGCTACGTCTGATGCTTGGTGGTTTATTATAACTAAAAGGCGGAGTCTGGAGTTTTTAAATCCATATTCATTGTCTTTAGTTATTGTAATATAATATCTGAGCTCATTCTTCATATTTTAATGACTTCAATTAGTAAGCACATGGTTGCGTTCCATAAAATACAAACACTATTAAGATATGTAATGATATTTCATTGTCCATATGCTGTATGTAATCGCAAAACAGTAAACATTATTGATTATATTGAATATGTTTAGCATTACACAGAATGTGATACTGAGAGATGCTTTGCCAACACAGTGCCTGAAAATCAAAGCTAGTTCTCAGCGTGAGGTTATCATGTGGGAATCGGTGTCACATCTCAACAGGATAGTTTGCTTGCCTTGAACACTCAAAATTGCAGTATGATACAGTAGAAACTCAGCAGGCCAAAACAGAACATAGAAACGGAGACACCCCACTTAATATAGTGTAAATAAGATGTGTTGGGCTAAGTCAGTATGTTTAGCTTGTGCAAAACCATGACTGAACTTTCATGACTATGACCCTGTACAGTGATGCAACACTGAGTTTGGATTCTGACTATATTTGACTTCAATTGTTAAAAATAAATTGCTCGCTCTAGAATGGCTGTTTGTTATGTCTCTGTGTAATAGAAAAAAAATATATACACCAAAACTGTACATATAAGGCTGGAGCTCTATCCCAGACATTAATAAATCCCTTGAGCTCTCATAAGTGTGGAGTAGTGGTTAGGGCTTTGGATTCTTGACCAGAGGGTTGTGGGTTCAATCCCAGGTGGAGGACACTGCTGCTGTACCCTTAAGCAAGGTACTTTACCTGAATTGCTCCAGTAAAAATAAAAACCCAACTGTATAAATGGGTAATTGTATGTAAAAAATAATGTGATATCTTGCAAGAATTGTAAGTCGCCCTGGATAAGGGCGCCTGCTAAGAAATAAATAATAATAATTTATATGTCACCAGGAACCCTTGATAAAATTACAGCCTTATTATGCACAGTTGAGTGCACCATTATTATTATTATTATTGCATTTTTTAATGTATCAATGTATTTATTTTACAAATTTAGTGGTTTAGTTTAGCACACACACACACACACGACACATGCAAAATCATACTGCCCAGTATTCCCAAGCACTTGCTTTATACTTTTTTATGCAAGCAAAAATACACTATTACATCTATACAAATGTTATCTAAACAAATACAACAGGAAACACTATGGATTTGTACATAATAGTCTTCATCTCAGCATTTGCGAGCATAGGTGAAACACGATTGATTGCACTGCTATTGCTAATGACCTTCGTCTAGCTGCCTTGGAAACTTTTTTCCGATCCATCCTGTGTCTGTTTGTACTAGAGCTCATACATTTTACAGCACTTGCAGAATCTAGTGGGAGTTCAAACAACTGCCTTTATAGCTGAGCTTTCAAATAGAAGAAAAACTACAGTTCTATTTAAAATATTGCTATGATGACAGTTCTGAGAATTTGGATTCATATATATTTTATTTTGATGTGTAGGATACTCATATACATTAGTAGTAGATGTAAAATAGTTTAAAATGCTGTTTTAATGCAATTCATTTGAGTTGCTTTTGGGTGGTTTTGTAGAAACATAGTAAAACATGAAATATTTCAAATAATTTGATCACAACACATACAAAGTGCCATACTTTATATAAATATATACATTTTAATTGTCAAAATGTGTACAACTTCTTTTTTTAAATACACTATAAAGATTACAATGTGATATTGATATTCACTTAAAAACATAATATTGTAAGACAACACAGCTGCTTCCAGAAATGTGACGAGGGGAAAATCAGGTTGGGATGAATATTTAATATCATACATACAATATGGTTCTGATTTTGGCTTTATGCACACCCATAAAGGTTCTAATGAGTTTTAGGAAGATTGAATATCTCCAAAAAATGTTTAAACTCTACCAGATGAAAATCATCTATTAATGTCTATAGTGTCAAGTAAACTGATCAGTTTGGAACTGTATATGATTTTTCTTTTCAAAATAAACTAAATGCTTTGCTAAGTATGAAAGCAACAACACACAAGCTGGTGTTCAAATATGGTTCAATATCAGCACACCAGGGGGTGCTGTTTGACATGAGACAGAGCCTGCACATTTTTGACTATATTTGAACATCCTGGAGTACGTTATTGCTTGTAAAATGGCATCCTCCACCCTACCCACGCTGGTCAAGTGAATCAGTCAGAATGGTTCTAACATTTCTGAACTGTGATAACATGGTGACATATCTGCACAGGTTAGGATACTTGTTAGCCAATAAAATGGATTCCTCTATTCTTGATATTTTAAAATGTAAATGTTATCATACAATAAATATGGATTGAAGGCAAATCATTTTCATTTGTACTGTCGGTTTCTTGAGGAAACATCTAGGAGAGCAGGGGTATTCATTTATTCCTTCGCATTTTGTATGATAAAAGAAGCCTGGTGAAAATATTAATATATACAGGTCCCACTTGAGATATTTAATCCAAAAAAAGTTATCCGTAGGCAGGCTAATACATTGATCAATCAACTATTTTTCCCCCCCACTTGAAAATGAAAAATAAAGATAATGGCATTGTATTCCTGTGAAACACAAACAATACAGAATATTGCATCACAAGAGAGTATACTTCTGGTCAGGTCTCGCCTTTGCCTTGTTCTTTTTTTAATATACTGTATGTGAAAAAAAATTATGAGCAAGCCATCTCACGAGTGCAGTAGTTTCCAAAAATGTCCAAGTTGAGAAGGGTAAAAGTGCCAATAAATTCTCACAACGAGTCGTTCTGTTTTTATTTATTTAGAGTGGTTTGTCAGCTATTCATTTTGTTGTTTATATTAACTCTGGAGTGGACATATAGTGGGTATAGTTTCATTGCCCAGGCTCAAGTTCTGAATCAAGTTAAACAGGGCATTTAAAGGAAGGCAGTCTCAAAGAGCTCTGTTGAGACAAGGGTCAAAACTTTGTAAATGTCGAGTTGTCTAGAACCAATGATAAAACCTAAGGAAGTAATTTATTTTAAAATATTTTAATGCAGACTAAATGTAAAAACATGTAGTGTCACTGGAAGTAAATAAAATATTTAACTACTAACAGCACAGTTAGGTGATTGATTGAGTATAAACCACTAATGCATACCACTGCATACAAATATAGGGCTACACTTTATTGCCTTGAACACTCAAAATTAAAGGACTGCAGTGAAACAGAAATGCTTAAAACCAGTTTTGGAGTATGGACCCCTGATAACAAGGGTATGTGTTGTTGTTGGATATTGTCGCTTCTCGCATGGAGATATCCCAAAACAACACACATCCTTTTGTGCTTAATCAAAGAACAAAATATGTATTTATTTGTTACAGTATGTGTGTTATTGAAGTTATATCAAGCTCTACAATGCGGCTGGTAACTTTACCCAAGCTGTGTAGACATTATTTACAGAATATGCTCAAAATACAGACTTTTAATCTTTGTTTTGACAGCTTAATAAACTTTCATCCATTCCCCTGTTCTTTGGCCTTTGAAATTTCCGAACTGTCCTATTTTGATAAGAATAAAATAAATGATGTGCCTGCTTTTTTAAGTAAACGTTTCCATCTGCTTTGAAAGGGCTTGCTGACTATTCAGCCAGATCAGTCACGCTTTGTTTAGTGAAAATGTTCTCATAAATCACTACGTTCTTTTCTTCTGCCCATCACACATACATATTGATTTTTATGTTGGTCTAAATAACAAACTACTTTCTTACCACAATAGCTATAATCTTGCATTCCTCCTTAGTTTTGTAACTTGTATTTCCTAGTCAAGCCATACAGATCAATTTTTTTGCTTTATAACTTCTTGTACTTGACATCAACACAACTCCAGGAGCTTCCTGTTACACTGCAGGAGACCCATCATTCCCGCATGTACAGTATGGGCATATTATTTCATACAGTGGACAAGCTGACTGCTGGAATTGACTGACCCTGTTTAAAATGTGTTCAATAATTTCACCCGATCTATACAAAGAATAACTGAGCTTGCAGACGAAATTCTATCGCGTCTCCACAAAATAAATAGAGCAACGTATACAGATCACACTATGCTTTTTATGGATATTGAGAGAAGGCTATAAGTAGTACTGTTATCCCTGCCAGCTTTTATTACACAAGTATTACAGAAATAATCTGGATCAACTACTGTTGACCTTCAAGGACTTAACTAACTTAACTATGTATATATATATATTGTATACATTTTAATAATACCTCAATACCTTCCCCAAAGAATTCTATAGAAAAAGCTGTTCTCTCTCTTAGGGTTTTACATCGCCCATTCCATGCATCCAACCTTCTGTCATTAATATTAAAACAAGAGCAAGCACCTGTCATACGGTCTCATTTCCCTCCTTAACACATATGTCAAGAGTCTTACTAAAGTCATGACTTTGAGTTTGTTCTCCCTTCCATGATGTCTTTAGGTTAGAATGAGTTAATACAGGTTAGGCTCGTTTTAATCTCAAAAGTAGTACATTTTGTTGAAGTTCAGACAGCACACAAGGAGACACCCAGAATGTGCTTAATACATACGTGCTCCATGGGTATTCCACAACAATAATGCAACTGCTAACAAGACAGTGGCAAACAATAAAACTAGTAACACCACTCACACACTTGACACCCACTCAACCCTGAATAAATCACTAAAATTACTCAAATCAGTGCCCCCACCACCCCAGCTGTGATTAGGAAATAAAAATATATTAATGCTTTTCATTTAATGTGTGGCATGGAAATATGTAGTTGTTCAGACAAATTAGATTTTCTACATTTTGAATCATTCATTTTTTCCATGCACACCATTTGTATTGATTATACTCACTTCCACCCTTTATGACTGAGTCACTGACACACTTAAGAGTCCCTCAAATATCTTATCTGGATGACCCATAGTTCAACCCCGAATTGAGTTCCCATAGCAACATTCCAATGGCGGTAATACAGACTGACTGTTGATGGGGATGAAAGGAACAAATATATTGACACAAATTTTGTGTTTCCATCCCACAACATTTGTAAGATAAGGTCTTTGAGGCATTATATTTTATGTTTTATATATATATATATATATATATATATATATATATATATATATATATATATATATAAGAAAACACCACTTGGGAGATCAAGCGATATTTTCCCTGTATTCTCTTTATACCGTACACTTGAATTAAGATGGCAGCATCTAATGATCTCGAGGCACAACAGCTTTGATCTTAAAACAACACAGCATGACTATTCCAGATTTCCATAAGAACTGTGATAGTCTTTTCCAGGCCAATGAACTGTATAATATCAGAATATATATAAAAAATGATGGTTTATTCATATGACCTATCAAGTTGTTCAGATTTATTGTGTTTGTATTAGTATATTGTATCTTGGACTCATCCAAGTAAACAGTGTAAATTATTTTAAGATAATCTTTATAGTTCAGAGTACTCCATTAACTATAAAGGTCTGACAATGGCCTTGTGATAGTAGTGATGGCTTTCATTACCTTAATGCCTTTAATAATAATCAACAAAGTAGCAAATTCATCATTTTAAAAATATTGTGTTCAATTTTGCAGAAGAAACATAATTATATCCATAGACTGTGTTGATGAATAACATGAATCATTTTGTAGAATATTACAAAGCTAATTAGAAATCATTAGAAAAACCAGTCCGCCTAGAATACAAGTCTTGTGTCTTTACGAAACACAAACCATAATAAATGATACAGGGGGGGGTAGACTCGATGCAGTGAATATACAGATGGTTAAGCACAGCCCAAAGCTTCCAGCATACTACTTTTAGTAAAGTGTCTTATTGGTGACCTGGATTCCATTAAGTGACTTTGCTGAATGTTGCCAACTGAAGCACAACTGACTTCAAATCATTTTAGGTTAAAGTGTGCACCTTTGTCACGCATACATGTGTGAGTGCTTTGTTCTTAAAGCCCGGAATTGACAATGCAGAGCACATCTATAATTAATAGACATGCCTTTTCAATCTCTTTACAATGTACACAAAGTAGAAGTTGGATTTATTTATTTTTTTAATAGCAATGTGGCAGGGCTGAGTCCACCTGCTTTTTAAACATGTATGTATTGTGTCTTTATGTTATGAATACAGTTTTCTATACTTTGAGTTTGGCATGAACAGGGATAAAATCCTAGTCCTGCAGAAATAAGTGGAATGTGTCCATTTCCAAATTGGTTAACTGATGTATAAAAGAGGAGCTGGGAGACAGCTCCCTGGGTTAGTTATCTGAGGAGAAGGACGAAGCAGGTTGGAATAGTTTGGGTGCTGTTTTATGTTTTGTTTTAGAAGTGTTTGTTTATTTTGTTATTTAGTAAAAAGTGCACAAGGAGCGCTGAACTGCAGTCTCCTGTCTCCATGTCTGCTGTTCCTGCCGCTAGCCATCCTTGACCGCAACACTACTCGAATAAGTCTGAATACATTTAACTCATTCACTGACAAAAGTTTTGGTTTCATCAGAAAAGTGTCGGTAAAATCTATAGTTTTCCAATCTTTAGCTTCAGTCCAAAGGAGTGGTTTGTGATTCCTAAAAATTATTAGCATTACAATTCTTTCATCTGCACAGTCCAATACACCTAAAAATGTGTTACCATTGAGGTCAGAATGCACAATCAATGTTCATTTATGATTGGATTGTGAAGTTCAATGGGCAATAGAAGGCTTTAATTCGTTTGACTGCACTACAAAAAAACAGCAGAGCATATAGCTAATGCTGCCCAGGTATTTATGATTGATTCACATTTTGACTACCGCATTAGAAATAATGTTTTAAAACTGGATTTTAAAGTTGTGTAACAAGATAGCAACTTTTCTTTCAAAAAAATGTTTTAAAATGTAAATGACAAAGAACAATGAAATAATGAATAGAGCAAACAAAAAAATATCAAAATGTTTGTGTAATTGGATTCTGTTCCAA
>CM060264.1:6588630-6707345 GCA_030684275.1 Acipenser oxyrinchus oxyrinchus | reverse complement strand
CAGAAAAAAATTCTGATTCAGTTTTCCGAATACATTAGTTTTCTGAAAACTTGATCTCATGTAAACATACTGAATGCATACTGATGACAAGGTAAATTGTTAATATGAGGATTATACACCTGAATCATTTTATATAAAGAAATTGAGCTACACAATCATCTTTGCTCTTTACTGACGTGCACTTTACCCATCAGTTTGTGACAGCCTATCAGATAAACAAGGACTGGAATAATAATTGTTCAATGTACTCCATTGGATATATTACAAACTGGCCACTCAATTAAAGGAAACATGGCAAACTTACAACTCTGCTTCATAATTTCATTTCTACATCAACACATTCAGAAAAAAAAAAATTTGATAAAGATGAAGTCAAGGGTTACTTTCCCACAGGATAAATATATAGAAATTACCAGCAGATGTCAAACAATGGCCTAGTTGGCTTTAAAATGACTTTACTTTGTGCACCAGTAAATTGACACAGCTTGAGCAGTATCTATTTTTGATAGTTTGTTCTTGCCTATCCAGTGCAGAATTCCTTAAGCTGAGACAAGCAGAAGGAAGTATAAGTGATGTATGGTACACACAGGTCCTCTTACATATTTATGAGTATAACATCTGGATTGGATCATTCATGTTGAGTTTTATTGACAGTAAGTGGTAAAATGTAGTCAAATCTTATTATTTATTCTGTTTAGAATTGTATTTTTGAAGCAGTAATATTTTCAACAATCATATTCATATAATTATAATTTTAAAAAAGTATGCATACTCTAATTTGCATATTATTTGAAAACATAATTGTAGGTCACAAATTAATTCAAGGACACCCTAATGTATAAAGTAAAGAAAAGCACTGCGATTTATGATGCACATTTTTACGATGTTGTTTAAAGTTATTGGTGTGGAATATGCTGAATTGTTGGCAACAAATGTAAACTAAATTTGATGGAATGCTTGAGGGTAAAACAGGGTATATGTTCTTTGTACATACAGAGTAGATAGATACACATGGAAACTGTTCATGAAGGCCTGAACAAAAATAATACAGCTTGTATGTGGTTAAACCTGTAAACTGCAATTAAATACTGAGCAAAATAAGTGGAATGTAAGTTTTGTTGTCAATAATTTAGCTGCACTTAATACTGTACTTACTTGGTTTGAGAGGAGGGGAATCGACCCTATGGCTTGACATAGTTTGTGATAGAGTAAGATAATGAGAAACTCGATGGCATGGTTGGAGTACAATTTATGTATTCTTAGTGGCTCAATCATTACCGCATGTCAGATATCACTGGATGAGATCAAATGACATACACAAACAATCACGGTATGATGTATTATTTTCATAATGTTTAACATGACCCACAGTCCTCTTCATATGCCACTTAATACCTGTCTCCTCTATTCTCCAGGCCAATACACAAGTGAGTGACTGGATAAAAGAAGGCCTTAAGCCCAATCCAGCTTGAATGAGTTTGTCCAAAAAGAATAGATGACAAATAGCCTAGAACTTTGATGCATTAGGTTCCACCCAAAACAAACTGAAATGTTTTATAGAACACAAACTATTTATTATATCATATTTATTTTATACACAATTATCTGGAATTTCTAATACAACTGAACTGAATATTAAAAAATAATTTAAAAAAATTAACTTTAGCATTTTTTTCAACTTGCATGCCTTCTTTAAGAATTTACAACCATAGAGGTTAAAAAAAAATCAAATAGGTGACTAAATATTTATTTTTTGCCAGGTATCCAATTTTAACAGAAGGTAGAAAGGTATCGGTTAATAAGAGCAACTTTCCCTAACTGTTGCCTAAATACACTGTATACTGTAGTATAATTTCCACAGTATTATTTGTTTATTTAGCAGACACCTTTATCCAAGTCGACTTACAGAGACTAGGGTGTGTGAACTATGCATCAGCTGCAGAGTCACTTACAACAACGTCTTACCCGGAAGACGGAGCACAAGGAGGTTAAGTGACTTGCTAGGGGTCACACAATGAGTCAGTGAGTGTGCTGGAATTTGAACCGGGGACCTTCTGGTTATAAGCCCTTTTCTTTAACCACTGGCCCACACAGCTTCCTGTGTATTTACGTGCTGCCATTACTCTGGTCACTTTTGTTGCCAGTCCACACAGTAGAGACATCTCAATGTGCTGCCCTGGCCTGTTTTAGGACAATGACCGCACCTCCGAAAGCCACCCAAAAATAAATAAGCACATTTTTTTCTAAGACTGGATTTATGTAGCACAGACTCAGTACTGATTATTGGTGGCTGTGGATTCCATATAAATAATACAAATGTTTGATTTAGAGAAATAAGGACAGAATAGACTTATGTAGCACTGATTTTGCAAGACGTTAGAAATTAAAATGTATTATTTTTAACAAATTTGAGCTATTATATATATATATATATATATATATATATATATATATCAAAAATAAAACATTACAATAAGTATCAGTAATATAGGAAACAATATTAAAGCAGGCTGTTATTATATAATCTCAATTAGAATTTACCTTATGTTAACACATACTGGTGATTCTATTATTAAATGTGAGTGTTAAATTCTCTAGTGGTTGCACAGAAAAGGTGTTCTGTTTGTCAGCCAGTGGTGCATTTTACCAATGCATATCTTTAACTTCAGCACTGTACAGTCATAACTGCGTCCACAACAGAAAGCCTGGAATCCTAGCAACAGGGAAAGCTACATTCACAGCCTGTAAATTTGAACACAAAGCCACTTCTCAGTTTTATAATATTGAGGCACCGTATAACATCTAGGTCTTCAGCTGACAGAGAAGGGAAGGTTTTTTGTAAGCAGGAATCCAGTTAAGAACATTGGAAGCTCTTCTGGCTCTGTGATGCGTGTGCTAATTGTGTGTGTGCTTTGGGGAATACAGCAGAGGCAGTGTGCTTCCTTACTGTAGGCAGTGAAGAGACACACACACACACACAGTGCTGCTTTGTGGATAGCGCTTAAGTGGTTAAGCAGGAGCCTCAGCTGAGAAAATGGTTTCATTGTCACTCAGCTGGACTGGCCACCCATAAGGACTAACACTGGCTAGTTAATGCTTCAAATGGAAATGATGACCTGCTCAAAGATTGGAGCTCTTATCTAATGAAAAGGAAGAAACAGGATTTTTTTCAGCTCAGTTTGGTAAGTAATGCAAATCCTTTAAAGCTGTACTTAATATTACTCTGCAAAAATAAATAAATAAATAAATAAATAAATAAATAAATAAATAAATCATGTATATAGGTTGCCTTAGACTTTAAATACAGATCTTAAAATGTTCACAAAAATATACAGGTCTGTTTATATATTTAATAA
This sequence comes from Acipenser oxyrinchus oxyrinchus, assembly GCA_030684275.1. Lineage (NCBI taxonomy): Eukaryota > Metazoa > Chordata > Actinopteri > Acipenseriformes > Acipenseridae > Acipenser > Acipenser oxyrinchus. Next base: position 6,703,989 of record CM060264.1, on the reverse strand, counting down.
TATCTGCTGTATGATTGGCAGCACATTTACAAAAGTTAAATATGTTGAGTGCATACTGCACTATTTGCTGTGACCCCATTATATTCCTGTTCTTTTTCTTCATTTTGTTCTTTGTTTTAAATGAGAAATGTGTAGTACCAATTAACTAACTCCCTACCAGAACTCTCATCTTCATACAGCAGGATGCTTTTAAACTCCCATAGTCATTTTAATACAAATGTCAGTAGTGCCTGTCATATCAGAATATACCTTTGTAAAGTTTAATTAAAGTTCACGTAACAATAGAAAGGAAAATGATGAGATTACTTTGTATTAAACAAATTAAGAATACATATGTTAATGACCAAAAAAATGGAATTAATTGGAGTACCCAAATATATATTGTCTTTGTAATGTGCCTTTGCTTTAAGAAACACATATCTGTGTCTCCATGACCATCTCATGCATATAATACATGTTCTATGAGGAATGTATAATTCTGCCTTAGGCTGCTGTGATTTATCTATGTCTTTGGCTTATTTTGACCAATCTTGAGCCCAGTTCTGCAGCTATTTTGGTGGGTGTAGGCAATCAATAGAGATAGTCTCCTGTTTCCACAAACAGTTGCAGATACTGTACATCAGTGCTTAATTGTGTTTAGAAATAGCAACAATGTTCGTTTGCATTATTTTTGTACAGTTGGTGCCTGTTTATTTTTAAATCTGAACTGTTTTTGTAAAAAAGTTACAAGCTTTCTAATGGGATTATTTCATGCATAAGCTTATTGTGTACCCCTGATACCACTGAATTTGACTCCAAAATGTAGCATCTGAGACTGAACTAGTCTAATAAAGTGGAATCTTGTTTCACTCAATAAAACATCAACACACACATTATATATAGTTTTAAGGATAATATGACAGGTTATAATGAAAAAGAACTCCCTGCACTACACACACACACATAAAATAGACAGTTTTTGAAATATTTGCTCATTATTCGGTTGGTAACAGACTCAGCAGAGAAGCTGAATTTCAGCGCAGGCAGCTTTATCATTTATCATCGCTCCAATATTTTTTTTTTTCAATTTCAGTAAAGTAATAGTAAGCACAGCTGGGCCTGTTATGCTGAATGCTTTGGGAACTGAAAAAGCCATACTGTACCAACGCTCCAGAACATTCTCTGGTTTAATTTGAAAAGTGAACCTGTAATATTTTGGTTTAGTCCCTGAGGATGACAGGTAATTGTTTTGTTAATTATAATGTAACTCTGCTAATATTGTATTCTTTCTACGGGAGGGGCTGATGTAAGGATGTGTAAAGTGATTTGTGGCTGCAAATTACCCATAGTGGTAGCAGTAAAGTAGGACTTTAACGGCCACTAAAAATGCGGCTTATGATATTGAAATGTATTCAAATGCACTTGGGCAATTGCTGACCCTCCAAAAACGTTGCACCTCCTCTTACAAGGTGCAAACCATTGTAGAAGTGAGTAATTAAGAGCTGTATAAAAGCACACACCTTCAGAGACCTGTCATTGGCCTCAGGATGGCCGCTGTGGTACACTTTCTGATGAGGCGACGCTCGGCTGTCGTTGAGGACAGGCAGGAAAACCTTCATCGGAGGGCCACTGTGTTTGGGATGCCAGAGGATGCGGTGGCAAGAAGTTATCATCTCACTCTGCACATCGGCCAAGACCGAATAGATGAGTTTCACCTTTTCATCACCTGGTTGACTGTCCTCCTGGTAACAACCGATATCATTCACTTTCTCTATAGAGGACCATCTGGTCTCTTTGGCAGCATAACTGATGTTGGCTGATGCTTTTCCAAATAACTCAATTTCATGTTGAGTGACCTCAGCCGTAAGGACTCTCAGCTCCTCCTCAGAAAACTTTTCTTTTCCGTGCGCAAAGAGGACTTTGCTGCCCTTCCTCTGCCATATTTTTTTTTGTTTGGTTTGATTTTCGTGCGCCACAAATCTCATACAACACCTACTGCTCTCTGTACTCCGAACTCATCTCAACTTTGTAAGTGCGGCCGCTAAATAGCCCGATGCACAGGCAGCGCTCATTGCGACCCTCATTATCATGATTGCAGCTCATTATTTGTGTGTGTTGAGTAATTTGCATTGCTCTTAAGCTTACATAGGCCGCAGTGCAAAAATAATTCCCTGGCCGCTAGGCAATTTGGATTTTGCAGTCACAATTGTTTGCACTACTCCTGTCCTTACATCAGCCCCTAAATGCTGTAGACTATCCAGAGAGCTTGGTTAAGTTTCTTTATGTATTTTAGTCACTCTTTGTTTTTAGTGTTATCCAGAGATCCCTACTGGGAGACACCAGCTTCCCTAACAGCTGGAGCCTGATAAGGCTCTGTAGTGAGATGAGTCCTTCCATTCAGGGACCAACTACACTTGGAAAGCATTCAGCACAGGAGATTGTCTATTACTCATCTTATTCAAGATTAAGATTTTCTCTAAAGAGAAAACACATTTTCTGTACATGTCCATATACAATATGTATTTGTGTACAAGATGAGACAATGGCTCAAAGTGTTCAAAAAGCATAGAGGGCAACTTTACTGAAAAGGATATTATAATAATAGCTGACAAAGAGGTTTGGCTCTAAACACTGCCAAACGTATTCAAATAATACATTTTGTGTATATTTAGCAACAGCATTTGCACCCTCTGAGCAACTAGAACTAAAGTTAATTTGGCTCTAAGCTCTCCCTCTTGATTGGAGTAAATAGAATTTAAAAGTATTGTAGCTTGTTTTTGCAGGAAATGAAGTAAAACACATGCAACACATTTTTCCCAACATGGTTGTTTGCGGAAAACATCTTTTTTGAAATTCACACTTGTAGGTGGACTTGCATAACTATTCACAACACCTCCTCTAAAGTTGAGGAAAAAACACTTGCGATTTAAAAAAATAAATAAATAACACAATTCCCGTTTGAAATTTAATTCACAGCCGCAACTTTTTTTCTCAAGGATTAATAAATGCAATGCCAACCGCTTTGACTTTCTTTGAAGTCTTTCTCAGTGTCTTCAAGAAAAAAGACTTCTAGTCAAAACGTTTGTCATTGAATGTACTGATTTTTTTTTATTTTTTTTGTATTTCTAAATTTAGCACTATTGAGTGTTTAATAGTTACGGGTCTCCGAAAACAACAGAAAAGATCAATTACTTTGATAACAGATTTTTTTTTTTTTTCTTTAAACATGGCATAGCATGTTAAATATTTAAGAAAGGTTTTAGCTCAGTTAAAATTTGATCTACCTCCAGATTTTCTTTATACAATGCCAAGAAAAGAAGTCACAGGGCCAGGGATATAAACTCCAATCCCACTGGAAGTGTTGGTGTGAGGTAACAAAACTACACTAGGTTGTATATTTCGCCCCCTATTTTGAGTCTTAATGGGTTCCAGGGAGTAGGTTTGTACTGTAAAATGGAGTATAACTGCATAGCAGATGGCACATTGGAATAAATACACATTTATTGTGGTTATGAGAATTTGTTTGGATTTCTGTATTTGTTCAATGGAAGCTAGCCTTGGGCAGAGCAGCACAGGAGGCCTTTTTCCTCTGGGAAGGTTCTTTTATCTTCTACCTATAGGGGCACACTAACAGCTATGCAGTGTTCTGCTCCTGCCTTTTACTGACATTGTGCCTATCAGTAATATGCATGTATTGTAGCTTTATGTGTTACTGCCTGCTTCCATGGCAGCAGCACTTGAAATAGCAGGCAGCATCATCTCAATAATTGCTATGACTTGGCAGATTGTACGTATGTATTCTAAAGAACTCTTGTCAGTTGATGAGATGCATTCTGCAGAAGCCGTTTCACACCATGGTTCACATTTTGCAACTGTACAAACTGCACTTGTCAATTTTAATCACAGTCTCACTCGGAATAAGCTGCCTTTCTCCCATTGTTTCTGGTAGGCGTGTGTATATGTCTTTGTAATATGGGATCAAAAGCTCTATGTCATTATCCTTGATGTTCTGTAGTTGCATAGCATGTTCCTCCAACACCATGAACAATGATATTCTATCAAAGTGATTTAAGCCTTTTTTCTTGATTGACTGGATTACTGCCCTACTGTGTCTTGTCAGCAGGCCATTTCTTACAGCTGCATGCCAACATTTCAATATTCCCTAATACGGTTCAGCTAGCAATACCTATCCCACTTTATTTAAGTTACAGAATAATTGTTTTACCCTTCTTTATCAAAATGATCATCCAGTTTTTTGTTCTGTTCGCACCAGTGCACAGTTTTACTGCAAGGAGAAAAACGATATTATACAATATACTGTATGTTGCAAGGGATAACTTTGTCAAATGAACAACACAAGCTTGATCCTGACTTGTGTTATAACATTTTCTATATTGGGGTTATTCATAATGTACTGTATCTACTTACCGTGTTCATAACTTTAATCTCCTAACTTAATAAACAGTGGAACCTGCTGCATGCATGATATATAGATATAGATATATAGATATACATATAGTACACTTAGCTACTGGGTAATCAGTCTGCACTGGTATAAATGACAAACAAACACAACTATCATGGAAGGGCAGTGGGGATTTGTCTAACAAATTGGTAGAACACTGAAGAGCTTTAACTAGATCTACAGACTTAAAACAACATCAACCTCTTCAGCTAAAACCGATGTCTTTCTCATTTTGTGAAGCGCTTATCATTGTGGTAGACATTCCTTTGGTTTATTTTCTACTTTTTAGAATACATTTTGTAGCACCCTATGCTTGACCTACTTGAAGTCATTAGTTTGTGAAAAAAAAAAAGTCAGAACTGCAACATTAGGACATAGACGGGGGGTTAGAAGCAGCAGGATAATCAGATCCACATTAGTCAACTGAGAAAAGCTGGATTGGAGACCCTGTGGCAAAATGTCTTTGGAAGGAATATTATGTTTATGCAGGAATTCTATGAACCGTGCACTTGAGAGGTAAACGCTGTCACAAATACAGACCATAATGTAGGATGCCTCTGTAAAACCATTGCCATTCAACCTACTGAACAAACAAAGCATGCAGTAAGGTAAGAAATATGCTTCCAATTTAACTCTGCATTTATTATACATAATGTATTAAATGTTTAGATGCAGGTAGTATATATCATTATTACTGCTATGGTAGGGCCAAAACAAATAGACTACATACAGCATTTCTCATAGGCCAGTAAATGCAGGGATCTAGTCCATCGTTTAAATCATTAACAAAAGAAGAGGTTGTGAAAACCAACATCAAGGGTGTTTTAGATTGTTATGTCCAGTCACTTTGGGTGCATGTACGTTTGTTCTGCAACCATAGCCTGTCTGTTTAGGGCATGGCTGTATGTTCAATAGGTTTTCCTCTTTATTATTCCTTCCATTTACGCAGATGCAAGGTTAAAGTCTGCTGTCAGAAGAAGGCTAAGAAACATAACACAAAAGCAGACCAAACCTCTGTCTCACTTTTACTTAATTATATGCGAAGTCCCCTTACCCCATCGCATAATGTTCTAAAAGGTCATCCTTTAACAGCAGTAATCAACATTTTGTCTTAAACTGTGGTAGTCTGTGACTGTTAGGAATTTAAAGGTGTTCAATCCTGTATGTATATTTTATTAATTGGTCCTTGGAGTCAGGACTTGAGTTTAAACTCCAAATGTGCATTTCATGACTGACTGATTACAATTACTGCAAGGCAAAATTACAAGTGAAATCCAGTAGCTGTAATCATTTGAAAGATGAATACCATGGCAAAGACAGGTACTGGAGAATCATAGGCAATTTGAAGTCAGGAAAACAGAATAAAATTACAGTTCCTCAAAATATTGATGACAATGACTCACATACATTGACATTTAATATATTCTTAAAGTCAAACAAGCTGTGTCTATGACCAACAGGGTTTGCTATTTGTTATATGACATAACTGTGGACTCGCAATTATGTTGTATCCACTTTGAAAAATGTCAATGACACAAATCTACATTGCTGTTGCCTGTCATTTTTTTCACCTTTGTAGGGGAACATGCTCTGGTGCAAATCTAGTTTAAATCATTAATTATGTTTTAATGCATTTTATATCTATCTATATATATATATATATATATATATATATATATATATATATATATATATATATATATATATACACACACACACACAAACACACTGCTGTGAAAAAAGTCTTAGACATGTTGCATTTTTCTATTCTGTTGCATGATGAGCATCAACAATTTACTCAAAGCCTCCTCTAGTGTTTTCTACTATTTTAACAACCTTGACTTGAATAAAGAAGAAAAAACATTCAGTGAAATAGCTCGCATCACTCGATTTTCATGGTGTGGTATCCGAAGCACAGTCAAAAAGTACAGAGAAACATCATCTCTAATTGACAAACCCAAGACTGGAAGATCCAAAAGGCGGTCTAACAAGAATAGAAAGAAGACAAGGGTTGAATTGATAACAGAACTGGCAGAAGGCACAGGTGTCGTTGTCCATCCATCAACAGTCCAAAGCACCGTTGACAATTGTTCCATAGTCCAATTTCTGTGTTCTTTTGCATATTTTAGCCTTTTAGTCTTGTTCCCCTTTCTTAACAGAGGTATTCTTACTGCAACACATCCTTTAAGTCCTGATTTCAAGAGTGACCTTTGTACTGTTGATCTGAAGGACGACACCTGTGCCTTCTGCCAGTTCTGTTATATATACTGTATATATATATAATATTTGGGGTAATTAAAAAAAACAAACTGTATTTTATTATTTTATTTTTTTTGTTACTTGGTAGGCTACTGGAGAACGTACCATTTTGTAGTGTTTTGCTCTTTTAATCTGATCCAGAATGCAATATGCTTAATTGGTATGTTTTCCACTTGTTTTTGTTTGTACGTAGCTTAGAGCTGTATACACATTGACATTTGCTTCAAGAAATGGTAACAAAACATTGCCAGGGTGGATTTATTGAAGTTAGTGTTAATACCAGTGAGGTTTTTCCCTGGATTTGTTTTTCTCTGAAGCAATTCCATTCATTCATTCTTGATGTTGGGTTTTGCTTGACACCACCTTAATATGATAGGTTAAATGAGCCTGTTCTACTACTGTACAGTATGGAAACCTGATCGCATACTGTAGGGCTATAGAGAATAGAGAAATACTGGCAAGATAGGTCTTAAAGTAGCTCTGTACTTCTTGATTAAGTCAAATCAATTCAGAAAGTAAAGTCGAGTAATGACTGTGACAAAGCAGGTTTATGGGCTTATTAGTTAATTAAAACAGAGCACATAGTTGTAATTCAAACAGCATGAATATATTGATCAGGTTTCATGAAAATATTATTTTCAGGTTTTGAAGTAAGGGGCCTAACCAATGCTTTATCATTTTGTACTGATTTCTACAAAATTACAGATCTGGTTCCCTCTTGTTTGTGCCATGTTGCTTCAGGCCAATCAAGTAATTCAAACACAACACTGTGGTTAAACTGTTGCATCCTGGTACCTTTGCTGTTGTTGGTCTGATTCCAGCTATATCATTGCAGTGAGTTTGAACTACAACACATCAAGTGATTAGGTACAAAAAAGCAGCAACTACTTGTCCTGTATGGCTTTGACATAGGTGTATGTATGGAATACAAGAAACTAAAAGATATTTAACTGAAGAAGGGGGCTAGCTAATAAGAGGGAAGATGTTAAGGTACATTTTTCAGTAACTTAGTTCAATTACAAACTTGTCAGTTATTTTATGTTAATAATAATAATACTATTTTTCAAAACAAAGTCAATAGTTCTGTAAATTTCCCATTGTAGCATGTTATGGTAACACTGTTTAATAAAATGTACATAACCGTGTCTGGTATTGTAAAAAAAAATACTTTGAATACCATCTAGTAATAAAACAATTATCAGAATGTGCGACTAGTTGCTATTGCAAGCATACATTGGCAGTGAAGAAGGAGATTAAGAGGATTATCTTAGAATATAAACTACTGAACTGAACAGAACACAATACTTTTAATGATTGGGTAACAAAAATAACAGCCGCCTCCAATATAAAGTGTATTTAACCACAGAATGATGCAGTGGTGTTGTACGGAGCACATCTAATTGAGTGGCACATTGTTATAAGGCAGTTTGGTTCAGATTCAGAATATGTAGCAATTCTGGAAATTGAAGCAAACTGAGGTCATACTAATTTAAGTTCTGTGAGTCTGTGAGCGTGATCAGCACTCCAGGTAAGTTGGGTCTGGGAGTACCCTCTAATTTTAACAGAGTGTAAAATGTATTTTCAGGGGGTAAAATGCAACATTACCTTGAAGTCATGAGTAATCTCGATAAATACTGCACAAACTTTAATGGTACTGGGGTTGGCATTAAAAAAGAGCCTTCCATTTTAACTGCAATGTTACTTTGATCTACTGTACAACCCAGGGTTTTCAATTAGTTTTAAGGTGTGCGACACTTACAAGGTAGTAAGGGGCACCGATCGCATCGCCGATGGGGGAGAGTGTCACATTTTAAAAAAAGAGATTAACATGGTGCACTCTGGCGCTATTACGGATAGTTTAAGCATGTGCTAGACAAGTAGAGGTCTGCTTCTAGTGTCTGACAAAGTACTCCATTAGTACATCAAAGGTGTTTTATTTCAGCACTGCTCACAGCAAGGCAAGATCAACAAGAAAAATGGACTTTTGGAGCATCAAGGCCCATGCAGTACAAGACTGGCTGAAAATGTGTGCGGAATTGGCGACTGCACCTTTAATTCTGTACAACTGTAAATATGGGAGACACACGCTGCAACTCCCATGCTCAGCATCATTCAAGTCTTGAACTGTGAGCACGTAACACAGACAGCTCTTATGATTACATGTTACCGTTTATTTTTCAGTAAAAACAAGTTTAAATTGCAGCGTGTCCGTTCTGCTATTTTCGATATTAAATACACCACAGCAAGCACATTGTCATTGTATTTCACTGTTTTTCATCAACACAACCTGAGAGCTAAATGTTAATGTAAAGTAACAAGGAATAATTGAACGTACATTTAATATCAATTTATGCCACGCAATATAAAGCGTTACATATACAGTACACTTCCTAATTAAAGTCCCAAGTATTTCTCTGCGTCCTGACGGTAAACAATGTAACCGAATTATACCTGGGATAGTTGCGGCTGCTAAAGATGCAACAGACGAATAAAATCTGTTCCTGGGACTCAAAACATTATTTAAGCAGTTTGACTGGCGAAAGATAACGTAGGTTTATTTGAGTTAACACACACACACAAATAAACTAATAATTAGCTTGGTACAGTAACCTTTTCACTTCCTTTTTTGTTTAATTATTCAGCTTTTTGCTGCATTACAGACCTTCATTAAACTTATTTTCTTTATGTTAAGTTTTCATGGCACGTGTGCAACACGTAAACCCCAAGTGTGTTTTTATTTTTTGCTGTTCTTGTTCTAAATTTCTTGAATGCAACTGTTCCTTTTAAGGAATTGTTTTACACAACAGTACTCACACACGTTTAGGTATCATTACAACTGCTGAAAGAAACTTGTGTTACCGTATTCTGCAGGTGTTGTTAATATACTGCTCCTCTCTGCACTGAAACATTTGTATTTCAGCTGACAAGTTCATCTGATATTCAGGCCCTGTCCACACTACATAACCGATCTCGAGAACCGTTCTCAAAACCGCTCTAATTAATACAGCTCAAAGCGTCCACACTGAAGTACCGTTTCATGTTTAGTCAGGCTTAATGCGTCCACACACCATTAGAATAGTTCAGTTACAATTCCCAGCAGCGCAACGAACCGTGGAAATTAATACGATAGTATCCCACCACACACTGTATTTTATTTTAAAATAATGTGTTGTGCCCCATATTAACTGAGGTCCAAATTGCATAAATGAAATATAACAAGTATTATGGAAAAAGTAAATCCGAACACACACACCCACACCCACACACATAGTAGGGCTTGAAGTTTTCAAGTTTTATTTTTAATCGGGTGAAGTCCCTTTAAACAAATTGAGCTGATTATGTTTTATAATTAAACTCAGAAAAAAAGCTGTTAATTACAAAACAATCTTTGTTTTTACCTTCATATCTTGCCTGAGCCTAATTCTGGTCCTCTTAATTTTATTTCAAACAGAGCTGACAAATTACGTAATTTGTTTATCCCCGATCCTACTTTTAACTCGCATTTCATTTTTGCAGTCGCCTAATTTAACGTTGTGTTTTTGTTATTTTCCCTACTAGTTTAACAGAGATGTCCTGACATATTTTTTGAAGCCTAAAAATGAATACCTAGTGCGGAGTGTACACTGAAGTCCTTCATCCGTCTGCTCTGAGTATTTCACCAAACATACCACAAAGCATTTGGGATATTGGAGGATACACAAAAAATGTAGTTTGGTATTACAGCGTCCACACTTCTGATAAACCGCACTACCTGATGCGATCTAATTAACCGGACTCGAGACTACCTCGAGTCCGGTTCTCGAGTTCGGTATTAAATGCTGCGTAGTGTGGACGCAAACCGTATTTAGCACTTTTAAGCCGACTTAAATGCAACTAATACGGTTTAAAGGCATAGTGTGGACAGGGCCTCACATCATGCTTTTCTTCTTAAAGGCGTACAGCCTCTATACATGAACCCTCAATAATCTATAACAACATAAGCACCTGGGTACATATTTTTACACTATCACAACAAAATGAATATGCTTTTCTTTTGTTTTTGGTGCATATGTATGTATAGATATTATGTACAATATACTATATACGTGTGTGTTCTACAAAGTTCTTTATCGGCTCAGCGCATTTGTTTTTTCGAGGTATACTGACTGCAAATGAATTACGTTACTTATATTTTAACATTAAGTTATTAAACTCGAATAAACATGTTAAAATCAACAGAATAAGGTAATGCATTAATAAGTTTTAAAACAGTGTGTTTAATATTGTAGGCAACTTTTTTTAGCGGTTGCCTCTGACGATGGTTCCACTTGAATTTGTAGCTGGACTGATTGTGTTTACTTTGACCTGCGTAGCTTCAAATGTTCTTATTCTTATTGTGATTGGCTGCAAAGACAGCCGGGCTAGACAGAGATTGGATCATGCTGTTGAGTTGTTTTTTCTTGTATACAGTTTCCAAATAACGGAAGACATTGTATTCTGGGAGATGTAGTTGTTAGTGGAAGTTGTAGGTGAGGGGAGGCTGACAAGCTGTGCAGCAAAATTGCTATGCGTATTTTGACGCATTAAATTTAAATTTAGTGCGTATTTCGGATTTTTTCTTTAATGCGTAAAAACGGCAGGTACACAGCTTATGTGGACCGCTGCAGCGTGATGGTAATAAAAGTGAGGGGCAAGTTGGCAGTGCAGGCTAATTCATTAACTGCTTATGCATTGCACCTCCCGAGTCCTGCATTTCCAGCTAAGGTTACAAGGAAATTGAATTTGGAGGTCTCAATCTAGTTCCAGTGGACATTAGTCTACATCACTAAAATCCCTACATTTTCTTCACAATTGGCAGTTGTTTGAGAGAAGCACTGAATGCGTAATCCACTCAATGTCAAACTGCTGGAAAGTTACTGTTAACACTTGAAAGAAATACTGGTGATATTAAAATGTAATTGCACTATAAAATATAATGACATTATTATTCCTAGTAAGACTGAAAAATGAAGTGTTACCAGCATCTGTATAACGAGCTGTTTTATTTTCACATGGCACAATTATTTTCATGGTAAACTTGCTCCGTAATTTTACATTTGACCATGCTTTTTACATGCAAATGACATGCATATCATTAAATATACCATTTTGACTATGTTTTTACCAATGTGTTGTCATATTTTCTCCTGGAGCATCTACACATTTACAACACTAAGGCTTGGGTTGATGTTCCGGTGTATGGTACAGGGGGTAGCATCCTCTGTAGAAAGGAATTCTGGCTTGGAGCTCACATTAGGAGCCCAGTTTATGGATAGAAGCATTGCAGGCATGGATTCTCCCAAAGCAGGTGTAGTCGTTTAAATACCGATGCATTCAGTTGGTGTGGAAGTGCTCAGATTTTACTGGAGCATTTCTCACTGGACGAAACGACAACCTGCTTCTGCTTGCTTTACTACTGTTGGACTTTAATCTGTAGAAAACTTGTGTGGGCTCACTTTTAGACAAAACTAAATTAGCAAGTTAATACAATTTGTACAATATCTACGTATGCTGTTCAACTGAAAATCTGCTTATGTGTTTAAGTTATTGTATCTAATGTTGCATTGTGGCATGAAATTATAACCCAATGATCATCTCATGTATGTACTGTACATGGGATTTCAGAACCTCAAATCTTGCAAGGAAACAAACCTTAAGTTAAAAGCAGAAAATTCACTACACATGTTCTAAACACTGGCCCTTAGGTGGACTTACTGTACTTTCCTTCAATTATATATATATATATATATATATATATATATATATATATATATATATATATATATATATATATATATATATATTCCACCTGTCTTATACAAGAACTTTGAAGATAATAGCATTTTCTTATCAATATTTTAAATGAATAATGGATTGTTCCTTTTTCTGCTGACAATTTGGATAAACATTGTCCAATTGATCAAAAGATAATTACTTTTGGAGCCCTAATTCAAATTTCTATTCTTAGTTCAGATGCATAATTTGTTATTCATCTCTTGATACATTTTTTGTTTTGTTTTTTTATATCAATGTAAAGATTTTTCTGTGACAAAGTCTTATTTCAATTCTCTCTATAATTACTTTTCTTCAGATTAAAGGTCTTACATTGAAGAGAAAGTATTCTATTCACAAGTGATTGGACGAGAGCCGTCTTTGCCCTTGGCAGCTGAAGATGATGTTGCCATGGAAACCGCTTTTCTTGCTATCATTTATTGGCTGCCTTGCAGGTAAAATGTCTTACTTTTTCCTTTTATTTTAAAACATACCTTTTCTCAATAAAGAGATACAATCTGAGAACAACCTGTAAAGGGAGTGTCTTTAAATCTTCATTTTAAAGGAATATTAATCTTTAAATAATGTGCACTTCTTAAAATATATTTTAATATGTATTAGCCTATTATTGTTTTAATTGGAACCCACAACTGCAGAATTCCATGGCATTTTAAAACAATAAAACCATTCATTATATGTAAAGTCTGTTGATATTCTAACACATTTACAACTCACATTGTGTTACTTTTCTCAGCTAGTTTGGATAAGTCATTCACATCCAACATCATTCTAATGTAATGCATAGAGGGAGAGTTTTTGTAAGCTTTAAAGATGTGTACAAAATTTTCCCATTTGAGAAACAAATACCAGAAATGTTTTTTGATTATCTTTCATTTTTAAACACTAGGGACCAATGTCATAACAATGTAGATATTTGATTTACCTTGCATGTCTCCTACAAGGTCCTGTGCTGACAATACTATTGCAATTATTACAACTTGTTTTCTACCACTTGGACTTTATTATGATGATCAAACCCATCAGTGTAATGTGTATTGGGATCAACTGCAAGTTGGTTCCTAAAGGGAATTTGCATAGCATGCTTATGTTTTTAAAGATAATGCTGTTTATATTCTGGACATGACAACCCCAGGGAAACCAGACCAGAACTGAGATTACAGTAGACTTTCTCCTGGGTGGTTACTTGTCTGACAAGCTAAACGTTGGGCGAGAACCTACAACCCTACATGCCTCAAGATAATGTCTTACCACTGCGCACAAGAGGTGGGCCTGTCTGCGTTCGTGGTTTTAGAGCTTTTTTCTTTGTTTTTTTTTAAAACAATTATTTGTACTAATTTTCCATTTTTCTCCCAATTTTGGAATGTCCAATTATTATTCAACCTGGCTCACCGCTGCAACCCCAAACTAACTCGGGAGAGATGAAGACGAGCACTCGCATCCTCCGAAACGAGTTGGGTCAGCCATCTGCTTTTTTTCACTCTACAAGCCCACTGTGCAGCCATATCCAGAACTTACATCGTCGGAGGACCACGCAGTTCTGAATTGCGTAGAGGCCAGCCTGCAGGCACCCCGCCAGCCACAGGGGTCGCTAGTGTGCAGTGAGCCAAGGACTCCACAGCCGATCTAACCTCTACCCCGCCCGGGCAGCACTTGGCCAATTGTGTGCTGCCCCCTGGGAACTCCCATCCACGATCGGCAGTGGCTTGGATTTGAACCGCCGATCTATAAGCTATAGGGTGCATCCTTACACCAAAAGTACTCAAAATCTTTCCAATTTTGTAATGGTACATTTAGACATTTTAAATCAAGTCAAGTAAATGCATTCATTTTACATTTTAACAATGTTAATACACAAATGAGTTAATCACATATTCTTGTCAATACCATGCTTATTTTAGCCCTAATGAGCGCTTTGATGTAAGAGGTAGGTTAACCTGCTTAGCAAGCAGCAAATTACAGAATCAATATGGAGATAATGAACTATTAAAGTGTCAGCTCATTAACCATGCACTGTTACAGTTTCATGTTACTTTGAATGTCTTATTGATCAACTGTGATGCAATGACCGTGGCTATCAGAAATACCCTTGTGCACAGTAAATTTTACACATTATATATAAAGCAAAATACATTTAGGTGCAGATTTATCAAATGTGTACATTTGTTTGGAGAAAGGAAAAGTAAGCAGTTAATCTAAACTAGTAACAAACAACAAAAACACACTTTTTGGGTCCCTACATTAACCCTGGCTTGTTATTTGTGTAGCAGTTGTATTTTCCTTGCACTAAAATAGGTGAAAGGATTGTGAATACAAAAAAAATGCGGTATGCCCCATTGGTCAGATATTGTTATTTAGTGTGTACAACAGTGATTAACTTCAACTGAGTTATAAATGCACTGGCATCTGCATTGTTTATTTAGGCCACTGAGATTTATTTTTTTTTGTATTAATTGTTGCTCAAACACTAGTACAGTAGAAAATAAATGGAATGATTTAGATTATTGTTATCTGTCTTTCTACTTAATATTTGGGAGGTGCAATGCTGTTTGTGAAGCAACTAGTGGACAATGATATGCAGGTTAAGAGCCACTGGATTGTGTGGGATCCCACATAACATGTTTCTAAATTTAAAGATGTAGTGGAAGAATTAGTTATAAAATAAGTAATAGGAATTCCAAGCATCAGCTTTCAATTCAGTGTGCACTGTATTGTGTATGAAAGTACAGTCTGGTCCCAGACAATAAGCAATGACCGAGACTCTATTAGTGTTGACAGCCTGAGTCTGCCAGATTTGCCTCTCGCCTCACAACCACCCGGGGTGTGCAGTAATTTAAACAACCAAATCTAGATTTACCATTATATCTGGGGAACAAGGCTCCTGAAACTGGGCCCATGATACTGCAGTGCATCACTGAAAAATGGATGTTGTTGAAGATATTGAAATATGCCTATAGGGCTAACTGGAGTATGGAATTGCATATCCATGTAATATAAATATTTTACTAGTAACTGTTATGGAAAATAAGCACTTTCCTTGCATAAACCAAGCAACAAACACAAGATAGAGATATTCTTGTCAGCCTGCTATTAAGGTCTTTTAGTATTGTATGTAGTCTTTTACGGTTTGCAGAGATGATTGTTTTGTCCCTGCATGATTAATATACTGTATGTATACACAAGCGATTGAAATACAGCTTTCAAAATCAATAATAATCACAGGCACAGAATTGCGGTACACCATTAACTATATAAATGATTTGACAGGGACATAATTACAAAAATGATACACATTTGTGTTAAGTGATACATAATTTGTTTTGGAACTAATCTGAGTTTTCTTTGCAAGGCTTCTTTTTTTGAAAGAGATGCCTTGAGTATTATGTGCCATGACAGTTATCTTCCTCTGTTGGTAAAGATTACATTTAAATGTGTTCACAGTTTGGAAATAACAGGATGAAACAGCAACCAGTTTCTCCTATGAACTGTTATTTTCACAACAACAAAAACATTCTTTGAACATTCAACATGTTAAACTGTGAAAACCTGTTCTAATCTCTATATGACAGCATGCTTATGTAAGATATCAAAATATAGGGCTACATTCTCAAAGCTATTTACTTCAATTTGTCATTCGCACAAATTCTTCAGAAAGGAGAAACACACCCAATAAAGTCACCAAACCAAAAATACACAACTAAGACGTTTAATGCTGTGGCTTGAATGGAGTATGAAGTTGTTTCTTATTACATTTAAGGTGTTTTTTTCCATTAACAATTTGGTGTAAATGCTATAGATTTGAGAAGCCCATAATGATTTATATAAATCTTTTAAGATCCTTTTCCTTCTTATGACATTATCTCCATTCTTTTTATTCTTAGCATTAAACTGCTGTTCTCATTTAAGTTTGAAATGTCACTCTTTGAGTATTTAAAAGTAGACAGTTTTTAGATGTATTAGTTTATCAAAGAGAACTCATTAAGGCCTCTTAATTGTGCCTCAAAGGGGATTTCAGGAAACAGGAGAACCAAAGTGACGAGTGCAGGGAAGTTAATAAATAGAACACACAGAACAAAACCTTTCTAAAAACACATTAATAAAACCAATGCATGGACCACCATTTTGTGGTAGCTATGTCTAATGAAGATAGATTTTGACATAATGACAAAACTGCTTAATGGTCCACACATATGTTCCTACATATTGTATAGGAACATAGGGAAACTAGTTTTTTCATTTAAACTGTAGACATGTAACTGGTAATTACATTTCTCAGTCTATGAAAACAGATTAATTATAGTTTTTTTCTCAATATATCTGTATTAAAGTGTTTGTTGTGCAGTAATAGATTTTTTTATATGGTTAAATAACAAATCTAAAACATGTTATAACCACTAAAATAGTGTTTTGTGGTGATTATGTGTAACTTGTAAAACACGTATGTCAGTAACACACATCCTCCACCACAGCTGTAAATTATAAATCAATATAATAAAAAAGTTGAAGGCCATAACAGTAACTATATATCAATGGTATATAAAGCATAGTTATTGAGCCATATGCATACATGTAGGTGTGACATACAGATGAACGAATCTACAGACAGACTCCACATATATCTCCAGAATCTGATACTCTCAATAACAATGGGAAAATAAAAACATTGTTAAAAAATCATTACAAAATGTATTTTGTTTGCTGCTGAAACCAACAAGTTTCATTTTACTGTAAAGCCATAAATATTTGCAACCAAAGTATTTGTCGAATCACACCCATAAAACCTATTTTGCTCTAGAAATGTTGGTGACCTGTTGCAATACGAAGTATGTATTGTTGGTGGATTTTGATATTCGTGCCAAGAATGTTTGTGGCTTTTTTTCATACGTGAAAAACACATAATAAAAGGATTGCAAATATTTATGGCTTTTACAGTATATATCAAGATTGTGATGGATTGTATGTTTACAAGTTAATTGCAGTCTTTTTTGTTTTGTTTTGTTAATTTGCTGTCCGAGTTCAATTTTATTGAAATTCTATAGCAATGATTTCCAAGACAAGTGTATACTGCAAGTTGCAAACAGTTTCTATTCACTTTGAGCTTAACGTGTGAGTAAAAAGAAGAAATGAAAGTACAAATAGCTCCAAGACAACTTTGGGTTAAGTTTAAAGAGTGGAAGAGTATGGAATTGGGGACAAATATATGTAGTGTAGTATTACTGTAGTTTACTGTACTGAAACCATTAAAACAAATAGTATCAGCAATTTGTACATTTGAACCATCAGTTACAATGCTATAAACTGTATCCAAACTATACCTTGCCATTTCATGTGGTAGATTTCTTTTGGGCCACTCTTCTTAAATGCCCTTCTGATGCATGAAAAAAAAAACTGAAGTACTGTAGGTCTTAAAAGCTTGAATCTTGTGCTGTTAAAATTCACCATGTGTAATGAATTCCTAGTGACTTAAATCCCAGTGGAACGTCAGTAACCTCATATCAAGCATCCCAATCAGTGAGCTATTAAAGTTTCCAAAGAATTCCATCACAGATAGATTGTTTTTTATTTACACAGAGAGCAGTGTACCCCATGGACCGGTTTGGGCTACAGAACCAAGCAATCTTATTCTCCCGATTGATTCTGAGGCACAGGAGGCAACGCTGAATTGTGAAGCGATGGGGGATCCGCCTCCGCAATACAGGTATTTTATTACTCCACTTTACGATAACCAATGGAATTTTAATCAACTTTAGCTATTTATTTTAAATCTACTTGAAATAAGAAAGTACCATGCCCTCAGCAAATCTTAAATTAGATTTTGTAGCTTGTCTGAAAAGCCATGCTCAGAAAACTGGCTACATAATCAACAAAGCTCTTGAGAGACCAATGACTTATAGGTTTTGGGTGATTAACATTTTGCTTGTTGATGTACTGTAGCTGGAGCAGAGTGTGGTTTCTGGTATTATAGTATAGAGAAACTGAAAAGACAAAAAACACACATTTTCCATTGGTTAGAATACATCAAATCATGTACTTTCAATATTTAGAGACAGGTATAAAATAGAAACAATAAAGTCATTAATTAAGCTTGTTCAGTGACTTTTGTAAGTGGGTTTTAAAAGCATGTCCTGGTATTTGTTAAACTGATTTTTGTTGACTCAACTACAAGCAGGCATGAGAAAGTCATATCATGGTTACTTAATCTCCATGATATTCCATCACGATTACTGTGGAAACGAATTGTTGCATATGGATTTCAATGTATACCTGTCTCTCATGTGACACTTTGCCAAGGGTAACTAAATTAAACTAAAACTACATAACTAAATTAAACATCTCAAACCTGCTGGGTGCAGAGTTTTACCTGTGGGTTCTGGACAACCTGGGATTGAGTAAGACACACAGCTATTATTTGTGTTACTATTTGGACATAATACACTTCCAATTGCTGAATCAGCCAGCCCCCAAGGCACAGCCTGACTGAAAATAAAGGTTAGTGAAAGAGATTGTATTGCTTAGCTTTGTCAGCATCATGTAAATGTAATGCAAGCATTTGAAGTAATAACCTTGCGAGTGACATTCTGTTAAATACTATATATTTCCTATAATGCTTCCAACAACATACTCACATACTCTTAAAGAAACAGTGGAGACATGGTGCATTTTAAGAGGAATGTTAATCATGTTATCTTATGTCGCCCACCCCAAGTCTCAGCTTTCCGGCTTACTAATTCTGACATGAGTATAGTCATTTCCTCAGCAAACCCATTAACAAAAATACGTTTATCCATTTACTTTTAAAGCTAATAGATTATTGATAGTAAAACATACCGTATCACCTTTCTTCTTATATTCTCAAAGTTAATTATGGTCTGCAACAAGATTTTGAATGTATTATGAATAACACATGTTCAACATTTAATAACTTCTGTATTAGACGTTCTAAGAGGCTAATAATTAAAATTGACAGCTGTGAAATATTGTGTTTATAATGGTTGAACTAAGTGTATATATTATATATATATATATATATATAGTAAAAGATCGCTCCACTCACGGGTTCGTGCCCTTTTAAAAATTACGACCCAGAACACAGAAATGGATTTTATCGCGCTGACACGCTATATTTTTAATAAACACAAAAATAAAACAAACACAAAACAAAACCTAACTCCGTTTTGGAGCGCTTTCTAAACAGGTTAGTCCCTGACTAACTCGCAGGACGGCTAAGCCGTTTACCTGCCCAACACACACAAAAACCACGCGGACTTAACACAGCACTTACTTCTCAGGACTGCTGGGAAGCAGAGCACCTCACTTCTGCCTCCTTCTACTCAGCAGCCCCGATTCAACTGTCTGCTCCCTTTAAATACCCTGCACCTGGCTCTAATTTACAATAATAGCCAGGTGCAGGGGATCATTACTAATAAAACAATTAACAACCAATAAAACAATTAAACAAACAAAAGCAAACTAACCAAAAGGTGCCTCATGACATATGCTACACAGGAGGATTTTAACCCCTCCCTGCTATCTTACATATCTTATATATATATATATATATATATATATATATATATATATATATATATATATATATATATATATATATTCAAAAGAAAAGAAAACGCTTAATAAATAATGTATACATATTTTTGCAATACAAATATTGATTTAGCTGTGGCTGGCAGACCTGTCAGCAGCATGTCAATTTTGACTAGGCACAATGCATACAGTGAAACAGAACAATGTGCATACAGACTCTGCAGATGTATTGATTTCATGAATGTATGCTCCAGACTTTTACCAATTGTTGTGTAGAGCCCCAGTGAAACTAAGATCTTTGCTGCAAGATGCTGCAGCCTCAGCAAACAGCCACCGTAGAAGCTGTAGAAGTCATGATCTGAACAGTGCATCATTGCTTTTTGTGTAGGTAAAGCAAAATAATCATATTTGTATGTACAGTACTTGAAATGTATATAACACAAAACATATTGACATTTATCAAATCAGAACTGGGAACAGTTTTTAAAACAAGATAATTTTAAATAATGTAATTATTATATTATATAATAATATACGTACATGGGGACATTAGTGTTGGTGTAAATTATATGTGGAAATGGGTTTGTTTTGTGTGCTTTTTGGAGTTGTTGGGTTTGATTAGGTGATTGTTTGCAGACAAGCGCTCTGTTGAGACTTGCTGCCTGCTAGGCTTGGTTGAGAGGGAGGGCAGCGAGTGACTGGCTGTGCCGGACCAAAATCAGCAGGTGGGCGGGTCTCGACTGCGTGTACATCAGCATAAAAATATCTGGTGGGGATCGTTCTGGGCGAATGCAACGCCATGCTACACAGAGGGGCGTCCGCTCTGCAGGAACTACAGCTACGTAACCCTTAAACTGCAACATGGTACTTGTGAAGTCAATGCCCAGCCAAGGCCATATGAAGAAGCAGGAGTCGTTGTAAAAATACCGGCTCATAAGTAGGCTAGTTTAGGGGATGTTGATCCCAAGTAATATATAGCGAGGGTTACGTAGTGCAGCAGGTTCCTGGACACCTCATTTCGTAAGGCTAGCGCTCGCCCTGTGTGGCACCTTTTATTTGTAGTTTGTGTACTGTTGTTTTATTTAGCTTTTGTATAGCTTCCTGTATGTGTCCTCTGTGCACTGCCATCGTTGTTGTCTCTTTTGTTTACTTTCTGTTCTGTGTGTGAATAAATCCTGCGTACCTGAGCAACGTTTCAACTCCAACTCCCATGTCTCTCTGTCTTGCATATCAGTGGTTACCCACACATGTGACACGAGTACCCTGTCACAATATGTAACCAGGAAACCTAATACCTCACCTGGGACACTACTTGCATATTCAAATGGGGCAGGGCATTACTGCATTTCATTTTAATTATCCTAACAATGATTCTAAAAGGACTGACAGACGTTGCTAATGTAGGATAATCGAAACGTTTTGGCGATTTTATATGTCTGAAATTCTCCAATGACTGTCCTGGAAATTGCTAGATTTGTAGCTAGTCGCTGTTGACAAAAATTGTTGCCAAGTCAGCAAAGCATTTACTAAATTAGCAACACTGCCTCGAGGCAACTGCGGCGCCATGCTACACAGAGGGGCGCTTTGTTGACATCAAGGAGGAGACCGTCCGCTCCTCAGGATTAACTACTACGAAACCCTTCAGCTGCAAGACGGTGCCTGTGAAGGCTCAGCTCAGCCAGGACCATCGCCACTGGGAGGCCGGGACTTCGGGAGCAACAGCAGTAGGCTACTTTAAGGGATCCCAAACAGTATAGAGAGGGTTTTGTAGTGTAATAGGTTCCTGGAGCGGGACGTCTCTTTTAATGAGGCTAGCGCTCGCCTTGTGTGGCAAACTTTTATTTATTTTTTTTTCTTTATGAAATCTGACACTAGGGCTACCATAGCTGGTACCCTAGTGGCAGCACTTGTGTTGTATTAAATCTGCACGCCTGTGTGGCGTGTCAACACCCAACGCTCTGTTGGACTCATTATTATTCAGTGACGACCCACACACATAACACTTCATTTCTTCATAAAACCGCAGGCTGTAACATGTCTTTATTACTGTTCAGTACCTCTTGCATTCTTGCTGAAACATAGATGTGGAAATGATTTGGTTTCTGCTAGTTATTTAATAGGATCTTTGTCATCATCAACAGGGCTGCTGCAGTTCCACTGATAGAGCTATTAGAGTAGTGCTGGGGAGTCACCAGGGAGTGGGCAGGTGTAATAAAGGCGAAAGGCTTGCGGCAAAAAATGGTGTGGCAGCATTTGCTGTCTGACTCATTTTGATTAAGGGACCTCATACAGAATTGTTTGAAACAAGAAGTTCAAGTAAAGTTCATCTGTGCTAAGCAGAATTCACTTGGCTATCAAAAGCTATGAAAAGAAAAAGAGTATTTAGCCTGTATTCATTTTCAGACTAAATGGGTTAAGACTTGGGGTGTGTCAAAACTTTTAAGAAATCTAAAGTTGTTAGGCATTAATTAACTGGAATAAATTGTGTTAATGGTACAATCCAGTCTCTCGGTTTCTTTGGTTCATACAATTAATCAGTATCAATCAATAACAATCTCACAGTGTAATTTAATATCGAACCTGTTGTGATTAGACTAACTAAAACTCATTTATATTTTATAAGCGATTATTTGTCTTACCTTTCTTGTAGAATTTTGTTATGAAATTTCTTTTTTCAATTTCCTTAGTACGAGTAAAAGCATCAATGCCTCAGATGAGAGAAAAATTGACTCGATGCGGAAGTTATTTGTCATTTATTGGTTTTCAAATACTTCTTAAAGGTAATTGCTCAGAAAATATGAGTATCAGCACACCTCTAATTAAGACATAAACATGCAAATAAGACAGTTAACAACATGCGAAAGGGGCCTGCAATTAATCATCCTTACAAGTTGTCAGCATATCTGCTGCAGTTTTAAATCATAAATTTAGCAGCTGTGTTGCCTTTGGTACTGTATGGTTAAACGCCTTTTATTTGACACCTTTGGACTGCAGACATTTTGTGAGTGAGGCTTTTGTGCATTGGTTGAACATCCACTAGACTTCAATACTTTGCATTTGACTGAAATGGATTATTTTTGTGTTAGAGGAACAGCAAGCAATGCTGCTGCCACAATACATTAAGCTGCTGCTTTGCATTTCTTTTCATTGCGCTGTAGTTAATCTAGAGTTGTTACTGTTGGAGGTCATGAAGCTAATTAAACAATCCAATAAACTTTACCTCAAATGCAATGAGTAGGCCTCACATGTGTGTTTGTGAAACAGTGAAGGGAATGTTTCTGGCATTTCCTGGTTGATGGCACTGTGACAAGTCATTAGGAAGGGAGGGGGGTCCACCCAGCATAACATTCTGACAATGGTCTTGTCTAGAGCTTGCTCACGACATCTATTTAGTGTCTGAGTTATTGTGCTATTCATTGACACCTTCCAGATGTAACAGTATTACCTGAAGCACAGTTCAGCTAATTTGCTACATTGACTTATAAAGTGATTATTTTGCTAATAGTTTCTTATGAAATGGCCACACTTTACAGTGTATCATGTAGTTGTCAAAACTGGGACACCAGCTTTACAAGCTGTTAGAAGGACCTGCATTATACAGGAATAGCACACTATAGGGAATACATGTGTATTGACTATAGATTTAATGACTCAGATGTCAGGGCTCACATAAGGTAACATATTTAACATTTTCCTTTAATAAAAACTCAATGAAAATGCTGTTAAAATACAAAGCAAGAAAGCTATAACAACTACATTGGTCCCCTTTCTCATTTGTATTAACATGTACTGCATTTGTGTGAGACACATTGGAACTGACACCACAGCATAGCCTAAAAACCTTACAACCGAATACTCTTGACCCTCTGTACCATGAGGTCTGCTGGAGCACATTTTTATTTTAACTCTCAAATGGATTAACTGCCTTGAGCTGTAACATGAACTCTTCAGTGTTGTTGTTTAGTTAAATGCAAACAGCAAAGATTGTGAGATGTGCCTGCAGAATAAAATCCCTCTCCATTTCTTTTCCCTTACCTCCCACATGTGTAATGTTAGGGCTTTACAGGAAGTAATTCAACTATAACTTTTAACATTCAGTCATAAAACCTCCTTCTGTCTTCTGGATGTGCATTCTGCTAGATTAATTGCATTTAGAGAACATACATATCATTTTAATAGATTCTGTAAGTAAAGGTTAGCATAGTATCATATATTTAAATGGCATACAAATGACATTTCTTCTGCAAACCATTGAGGCTATTAGTAGTCTGAACAAGGCTTAGCACAAAGAACATAAAGGACACAATACTGAGAGATAATACCCATAAATTTTGAATTATTATCAGCCCATGCAATCAAACATTATTAAAGATCATTGTTCGTTTGAGACAGTTACCTTTGAACCTCTTTCCAGGTCGATATCAATGATTTAAATGGATGATCAGAAACTGCTCAGCCCTGCCCATTAACATTCCAGACATGGGATAAAATATGATCACACTTGATGCATTCAGAATAGCTATAGGTGTAGAATGAAAGGACATAGGTAGCCATGAGCTTTTGTTAGGATGTCTGAGGATGGCATTTCGTTATTCTCTTTTTCTGAGGTTGTCATTTCGTTATTCTCCTGTTTCGTTATTCTCTTTTTCTTTTTATAATGATTGCAATCATAGAGAGCGGTTCTGATGCTTCGATACTGAGTTGTTGTCATTTTCTTTATGTCTGTCTTTTTCTAGCTTTGGTCTTACATTGAGATTGTCTGGAGAATGCTTTCTGCCACAAACTGAACAGATATCCTCATCCCAATCAAACCATGACAATTCATTCAGACTGAGGAAGTCCATTCATTCCAAGGCAGTTAGAATTTTCTGGACATGTAAAGACTTATACAGGGAAAAATAGCAACAGCTCAATATTGAATAAACAGAACCTAGAGCCACTCTGCATATTGCAAACAAAAGCCGAAAAGGCGGGAAAATAAATAAAATGCACCTTGGAAAGCAGTTGCTCCTCATGTAAATTCAATTTCATTTATTTGTGATATGAAACACGGATATTAGTCCTTATATTATATTCTAATTATAATTATTATTATTGCAGTGAAGTTTTGTTTAAGCATATAAAAGAAACCTTGAAAAAAAAAGAACGGAAAACTTCTAACATGTCCATTACAGTACATATAGAAAGCACTTGCAAAACAGACAGCCAACAATTTCTGTCATCAATAGGTATTTATCGGTACTTATTGTTTTGTGTCTTACAGATGGAAGCTGAATGGGACACTCATTGATCTTACCACTGACTACCGACGTCGCTTGTCTGGAGGAAGCCTGTTAATTAAAAGTCTGAACAAAAACCATGATGCAGGGATATATCAGTGCATAGCAACAAATTTGTTTGGAACTATTGTTAGTAGAAAAGCAAGCCTCGATTTTGCATGTAAGTTTTTATTGAACATATATTAGGTAACAGTAATATTACAAATAGGTTATATTTTTAATGCATGGCTTGGGTCCAATGCAAGTCATAATCCAATGAAAGATGATGTCATAAACTACAGAAATAAATATGGAGTGGATTGTAGACAGCGGACAGTTCCCTGAATTGAATTACTGCCTTTGATTTGTTTAGTCACCAATGATATTTAAGTATTTTTAGTGTACAGTAGTATAGATTGTATAACTGTTTCTTTTAAAATACTGTTATGGTTAAGCTTTGGTGATCATTAATAATCCTATTTAAGTTACTGGTACCTTTTTAATTAGATTTTTTAAAACATTCCACAGTCTCATAAATATTAATAAGACCTCAATGTATTATGTTTGACAGGTGTAACATGCTCTTACAGGTTAAATATAGACATTGAATAAAATTATAAATTAGGAGAAAGTCCTAGAATCTGATTATAAGCCAGTGATATAACACAGAGAGATACTGTACCAGAAAAAAATAAACTATATCCTACTATTGACTTCAGTGGAGGCTTCTTAGAGGAGGCAAGGGAGGCAGTGCCTCCTCAAAATTTCAAAATATATACATTGTTATGTAGCATTATAATATAGTAATGTTCAATAAAACAAACAAAAATGTTGTTGAAAATACAAGAAAAAATGACATTTTAACCTAAACCCTAAATTCAACATGACTTTATTAACAGCAGTACTGTCTCCTCAGAGAAGGCGAGTCTCCGTTATAAACTATCTGCTATTAACCACAATACTCTAGCAGCAGCAGATCACGTGATCTGAGCACGGGTTTTAATTGGAGGAGCCCAGAGAGGTTTTTCATCAGACAAGCATCTGTTACAGATTCCTATCTGCTATACCACAGTACTAGCAATGACAGGTGACGTAGTCTGGTCCCTGGTTTTAATTGGAAGAGCAACTCAAACCCTCCTGCCCACTGCTGAAGTGACCAGAAAAATAAAGAAATCCATCATAACGGTAGGAACCATCTGCTCCTTAAGGTACATAATGACCCTCGTCTGCCTTGAGCGCTTCACCTTTCTTGCCTGGGGGAAGGGGGAGCGACTGCGAGGTGTTGGCACAGGAGCCTGAGTGCAGGGAATCTCCTGCCAGGGGCTCTGTGAGAGCGGCAGGAGCAGGGATGGGGCCCCGAGGGATGCTGGCGGCTCTGCCGTCGGAGACTGAGCGTCTATCCCCATGGCCCTTCTGAGCCTATTGCGACGGACTCTGGGCTGAAAAGCCATGCATAAGTCTCTCGGCCCGGACCCCCAGGCACCGCACGCAGAGCGGGTTCCTGTCACTGAGTGCCATGTTCTCCTTGCAAGATGTGCAAACGTGGAACCATGGGATGCTCATCATGGCTGCAACATCGAGTGCGGCAAGCACTGTGCGCACTAATTGTCCCACCTTGCACCGTGTAGCGCATGCACCGGAGTGCTATGCTCAACGAGTGCACCGAGCAATGTGCGCGCCAAGCGCACCAAGCATCGAGCACCTAGCACCGGGTACTATACTCACTGAGGTGTTATGTGCACCAAGGACACCGATCACCGGGCGCACTAAGCACAGTGCACACTAGGTGCACCGTGCACACCAGCACCGAGTGCACCAAGCACCGTGTGCACTGAGTGCACCGAGCACCGTGTGCACCGGGGTAACGCAAGCACCCTAGACGCTATGTGCACAGAGCACCGTGCGCAACAAGTGCACTAAGCACCGAGCTCACCGTGTGCACCGAGCGTCAAGTGCACAGAGCACCATGTGCACCGCGGTAATGTATGCACTGAGGCGCTATGTGCACAAAGGGCACCGAGGGCACCGAGCACCATGCGCAACGAGTGCACTAAGCACCGAGCGCACCGAGGCACCGAAGTACCACAGGCTGAGCGTGCACCGAGGTACCGAAGCACCGGGGGGCAGCTGAAGCAGCGGTGCCTACCCTAACCACGTGTAGTCACACACCTGGTCAGCGCATAGCGTAACCAGGGGACACACAGGCCGAAGCCGTGCCGGGCGAATCTGTGGACGGAGTACAATAAACTATAATAGTGGGAACACACTGCTGTTGTTGTTGCTCGATGTTTTTTTTTTTGAAGGCCCAACGCACCGAGGTGGGGGGGCCGAGGCAGATGGCGCAGTCTACTCTTCTGTGGGGCTAGTAAAAATACAGCCCCGTGGAGGACAAGGCCTGCTGAGGAAAGATAGAGAGAAAAATGGCTGGATCAGGAGTCACTGATTCCGTGAAAGTGGCAAGCCAGCTTTCAGCCTGAAAGGCAAGGGAACTGCAGTAGACTCAAGCTCTTTTTTCAAAAAATGCTCAGATACCAACAAAGAGGGTCTTACCTTACCATCTTGAGAGGCAAAAAGAGAAATGGCTTCCGTGGAGTGACGGTTTTAATCCCTCGGTAGGCGGGACGGAGGGCGTCATCCCAGTAAGGAGCCTATCGGTAGCTCTGGTATAGAGAGCTCAGAAAATACCTACCAATAGGCAGGCATATCCCATACATAATGTTGTTGGTGGTCGTCTTCGAATTGAAAGGGAACTTATCATTCACCTCATTTGAATTCTGATAAGTCTGCACTGCATGGGATTTGACTAAAATCATAGTAGTCTCATTTATTAATCTTCTAACGCTTGCCATTAATCTGCCAGTATTAATCTTGTTTCAAAAAATGAAACATATCTAGTTTTCATTGTGCACTAAAAATGTGCTCTTGACATTGAGTCATTGTCGAGGAGGTGTTTTTCCCTCTATTGGGGGATAAGGGTTTACTCAGCTGAAGGCTGAGTCATGTTGTCAAAATCAAGAAGGCAACAACTAACAAAAAGGTAGCTTAATCATTTCCTCTTCAGCTTTAGATGAATGCTGTGTCCAGATATCAAAGAATGACAGCAGTTATAGTATACTGGTATTTGGGTTCATATTGTTCACTTTCTTTTAGCCTATATATGATGCAAAACTTTAAACACCTGTTTTCTAAGCATTTGCTAGTTGGATGGCCAGTTCAGACTGCTTCTCTTATACAGTTTCATCTGCGGCTTCTTGTTCTTAACTCTGTGGCATTTTGTTAATGCTTTATGGGCTGACCTGATTTATATTGTAACCATGGGGGTGGTTCAGGATACAGGAGCAAGGGCTCCTCCCTTACCTTCAATCAGCTTGCTATTTAAACCCTACTGTAGTTCAAGCACTTCTCTCCCTCTGAGGGCAGGTGAAGCTCACTTCCCAGCCTGGAAGGCTTGGTAGAACCAGCCTTACCTCCTTAGGGTCGGTTCTCAGCGAGCCAGACGCTTCAGTAAACCAATCTATTCCCACACAGACATTGTTCCTGTCTAGTGAATATTCTGTAGAAAGATAATTGAAGCACATTCTTTGTGAATTCCAATAAAATGTCATAGGAGTAACAATTACTTTATTGTTATTATTCTAGATCTGAAGATAATTGTAAAAAAAATGGCCACAGAATAATAATGAATTCAAGAGAAACAGCATGGGAGTAACAGCTTATCCATTGGAATTCATATGAATTTGCTATCAATATTTTAAAGTAAATGTCACTAAAACTTAAAAACTATAATTGTACAAAAACTGTACACTGTATTATTTATACAGCACATTAAATTTGAGCATCATAGATCACTTAATAAGGCTATCAAAGATTACTATAGGGAGTAGGACTAATTGGCAAAGAACAAATCAAAGAAATGAGCCAAGATTTAAAAACAGTAATTCTGGATTACTATTACAAACTGAAGTGCTTAACAGCTAAGAGCCCTGAGCCAAGCCAAAAGTTCAACTTCCAACGATCTAAGTGCGAGCAGGAACATAGGGAATAAGCCATTCAGCTAATATACCAGGGCCATGTAAAAGGCCCCAAGGCCTAGTAAGTTACAATTCAATTATAGATAATAATTCACCATAGATAATAATGTTCAAAGAAGGCACAGAAAGGTTTACAAACAAAGCATTTCAGTGGCATTATCTTTGAGCTTACAAGCACATGCATGAGCAATTCAGTGTCAGCTTGGTTTAATACGGGCCTTTGCCAGACAATATTTTTAAGGTGGAAATGTTAGCTATCCACACCCCAAATATATTGGATCACTGAACACTCACAAGACATTTAGAACTTCCTTGTTGAAGACTTCTGTTCTTTTGCAATTCTTTGCGCAGGAATTCCAATGCTATAACATGTTTATTTCTTGTTTATTCAGACCTTGAAAACTTCAAAACCCAAACAAGAAGTGCAGTGTCAGTTCGAGAGGGACAAGGAGTTGTGCTTCTGTGTGGACCACCCCCTCATTCTGGTGGTAAGACCCTACTTTAACTATTCGTTTAAAGGTATGAAGGATGCACAGCATTTGTTGCATTTATGTTTTCAGTGCCTGATTTATGTGCAGTGTCGGATGTTGCATTTTTCTTTTTTTTTGTAACATTTAACATATTTAACGACTCTGGATTAGGAGGTCAGGAAAAACACCTTCTTATTAAGTAATGACTCTTAATTTGATTGATGTTATTGTCTGTGACACCAGATGTCAGTTGATGACACTTTATTTGATATACAGAATATTTATTTACAATTCTCATTGTGAGGAAATTACATTTTGGTTCCAGCTTAAAGAATGCCTTTTGTTTGATGCTGTGGCGGGGTGTCACGCCCCTATATATATATAGGGGCACTATATATATAGCACTGTTTTATTATTATTTGTATTATTGTTTGCGGCGCGGATAAAAGTGACACATATTTCTTATTGTTTTAGATTTTAAAAACCTTGTGAGGATGCGTGACTGATAAGCTACTGATTATTTAACTAGCTGACAGTCACGCATCCTTACTAAACTCGTGCAGACGGTGACCATCTCCCGAGTTAAATCATTGATTAATTGTTGCTAATCGGGAGATGGTCACTGTATATAAACCTGCAGCTCTCTACCCTGGGGGAGAGTGTACAGAGGAGAGTACAGGAGAGCGAGCAAGGAGAGCGGTATTAAAATAGAAACAATTGCTATATATAGGAAAGTATACTTGTTTCGTTATTGTTTATTTGTTTGGCCAACACGTCTTTTGGTTTTGTGTTTGTTTGTTTGTTTGTTTGTTCATTTAATAAAATAGCTGAGTGCCGTAGCGCTCAGCTTCACCACCACCATCCATTGCCTTTGTTTACTGTTACTCCTTCCTGGTTTGTGACGTCATCACAGCAACAGCTCGGCCACAGATGCATTCAGATTGAATATGTCTTAATCATGTCACAGTCCCAAGTCCCACATATTGTGACAAGCTCCCGCTGATTAGCTTAGCTTCAGCTGCTGTTTCTTTAGTTATTCTGCCAGTACATGTCCTCTGATTCATTAGATGATTCTTTCTGTTTACACTTGGGATATGTTAGGTAATGCAAGGCTTTGAGAAATGTGTACTTCTGCAGCCTGGTTTACCATTATAGACTTCAAGTGTCCCTAGAGTGTGTTATTGTACCTTCTTTTTGTTCAGTTACTTTTCCAAGAGTCTGCTAAAAGAGACACACTATTGCATTCAGAGGAAAGAAATAACTGAAAAGTTGTTTTTAGTGTTTGTATGGAGCACTTCTCCAGGACAATGTCAAGTTATTGCAGTCCTCAGCCCCTGAGCTTGGATTACTGTCTGCTTCTTGTATATCATCCAAGGTTTCTTGTTCAATATGTCTTATAGGCTGACCTGAATATTGTGTTCTGTAAAATAATAAATTGATACTAGTACTTAATATTTAGGCTAAACTCAGCAGATTTTAGTTGATCTCACACTCGTGGGGCCTTTGTTCAGTTTCTTTGGTTGTCATAATAGTGATTCCACTGGATTTGCAGAAGATGTTTCACAAGTTATTTGACACTATAATGATTCCTCTATGGACATGGCTTTAGAAGGGGCCTGCCATGCCTTCAGCAAGCAGCAACCTGGAAGATGGCTTCCAACAACGTCAATGCGCATTTACAAGGTGCAAAAGAAACAGTAATAACCACTGTTGCAGGCAGAGCTCCAGACCTCCACGTGTGTTACACACAGAGATGTTACTTAGTTCCACTCTGTACTGTATTGTACCTGCTAAATTGGGGCACAGAGTATGTGTGCTGTAAGAAGAAAGCATGCCCTCTCGATTAAATGTATTGTAAGCATCACTAAGGCATTAGTAAAATAGGAACATTGCAGGGGTGGTAGTTAAATGCAGCCTTTGGTCTGGTTTTAAAGAAACCTGTTAGTTACATGCTGTGGCAGGCTAAAAAAAATAGCCCAGGGTTCAGGCTGGTGGTATTATGTTAGTAGTTCTCCCCTTGTCCATCTGCTTCAGATTATCTCAGAGCTGTCTCTGTGGTTCTTAAGCATAGCTGAGAATATAAATGAATAATGCACACCCTTTTTCTTCAAATCCTAAATATTGTGTGTGACAGATACCTGATTTCAGACCAGAATCCCACAATCTTTTTTTTAATAAATCCTATCTTGTAAATAATAGCAGTCGGGTCATGGATTTTTATTCCAGAATAATATTATGTCACTAGGTATTATAAATCAGTATAAAACCTACTTGATCAGAATGATTAGTGTATGAATATTTTTTCTCTGGTCTGGCTGCTTGGTCAGCATTTTTTATTTGGAGACAAGAGTGAGTGACAGCCAGTGTACATACCTTTTAGATTTTTGCAGGATTGAATGTGCTGGAGGCAGCCTCAAATGAACACACGAAAGACTTCCTAAAGGGATGCCTGGAAGGAAGAAATCGAGGCGTGAATCTAAATGATCATAAATGTGGATGAAAGATACTTAGGTGTGAGATTAGTCAACATACCCAACAGCCCTGTCCTCGTTTATCGTGTAGACCAGAGTGGGGGCAAATAAAGGGGCTCCCGTAGTTCAAAATGCAGCTCCAGACAAATTCAAGTAAAGGGATTAAGATGGATTAAACAGGATTATTTCTATGGAGGGAAAGACACAAGTCCTAACAGTGAAAACTGTATTTCTGTGAGTTGTGCCTTATACAGGTGGTAATCTTGTTGTGCACAGCCCACACAGACCCTCTGAGCAATAACGTAAGAGAAAACCACACTGGTCAACAAAAGGGATGATTTATTGTGGCCAAATGTATTCGTCTTACATTAAATTTACTTAAATGAATATGTAGCACAAATGCTTGTGGAAAGCTGGGCATTTGGGAGTTTATCCCTTACAGGCATATATAGTGGCCTGGTTAGGAATGTGAATGTTGAAATGCCAATTACTGGATCCATAGTAGCAGCAAGGTATTTTTGCACACATGGCTTGTATTTATTTGTGAGGCCCTTAGGCTGGCAGAACTAAGAAAGGATCTGAACCAATACAGTGTATGCATTCTTGGTGAAGGCAGAAAGATAGCGGCCGAAAACGAAAGAGTAAGGAATTGGATTCAATAATTATTAACTTTATCTTAATTTTAGCACATGTCAAATGTTTTAGATGTCTTCTTTAGATGTCTTCTATAATTCAGATTCTGTATCTTTCAGTAATGGTTTCAAAACAGTTTTTTTGTTTCATCACCTAGTACTACATCTGCATTGTCATTCCCATGGCATTGTCAGAAGCAGCCAACAAATAATGACGTTTTTCTTGGTTGTGTAAGGCAGGTGTTCCAGCCTTATTAAATTATTCTCTGTGTATGTAAGCGCACAGATGTGTAAGTGTTTGGAGAAATGAATCACAAGCAACCGAAAATTGATGTACTGCATTGCATAATACTATTACAAATAAAAATATTACTGACGTATATACTTGTGTGTATGAGGCAAGTTGATTTTCTGTGATTTTTTTACAGCAAACAAATTACCTAGAAGCTATGCCATTTTTTTTTCTAGGCCAAGTGGAAATTCCCTATACCCTGGGATCTTACTTTCAACCTATTTCTGTGGCTATATACACTGTACAGTATAACCATGAGACATTCGAATCAGTGTTTTTTGTTTTTTTTTGGAGAGTATTACCTTGTGTAAACTCATGAAGGTATTTCTCATGTGTAGGATGTGATTCACCCCAGAGCTAACGGTGTGGAGTGACTTTTTAAAGAAAAGAGATGACAGATGAGGAAAAGATTCTACCCTCAGAAACATAGGCTATGTGTGGTGACCTGCATACAGGTGGCCCTCTTGGCAGTCTCGTCTTAAATCTGTAATCAAAAAAGAGCCCTTATGATTTAGATCTGCTTTGGGGACACATTTACAAGGCAAGAATAGGTCAAACAAGTTACAGTACATGTGTGTTGAATAGAAATACATGTTTGTAATGATAAAGCATGACTTACTAATTTAAGTAAGGTTGAAAAAATGATGTGGTTGTCACACTTAAACTGTAATTAAACCTGAACCACATTATTTTCTTTTACTCTTAAATTACACTTATTTTCATATTGTATTTATCTTTTATTGGGATAATCAAATGAACAGATGTTTTCAACAAAGCTAAATTAGGAAGAGCCAGCCCAAAAATTATAAAGTAAAACTAAAATAATGACATGAATTACAAGTGTGTCCTTAAATAAAAGATCTTAGCACAATTGTATATAAAATCTGTTTTCACTTATATTATGAGGTCTGAAATATGACATAAAGAGAACTACTGTAGTACTAACATGCTAAATTATTTTCCTAGATCTTACTTACGCCTGGGTCTTCAATGAGTATCCATACTTTATACAGCAGGACAGTCGTCGATTTGTATCTCAAGAGACGGGGAATCTGTATATTGCGAAAGTCAAGCCATCAGACGTGGGCAACTACACCTGTGTGGTGATCAATAGTGTAACGAAAGACAAAGTTCTGAGTTCACCTTCCCCTCTAGTCCTTCGAAATGATGGTAAACTTTTCTTTCATATTACATAATCCAGAGAAATAAAGTGTTGGGTCCATATTATCCTTTTTTTTAATGATTTGTTTAAAAAAAAAATGATTGTGGTGTTTAAATGTTGCCAATATATGTTATAGTACAAAGTACAGTATGTGTGTGTGTGTGCTATTACAAAATATACTGCATAGAATAAAGGATTGTAGATATGAAAGCCTCCGATGTCAATCTAACATATTCACTTGCAATTTAACAATGCACTTTCAGTTGACCCTCTATATGTAGGTACAAAAAGTTATTTACTTATTGTCTCTCTGTTTCAGGGGTGATGGGTGAATATGAACCAAAAATAGAAGTTCATTTTCCGGACATAGTTCCTGCAGCTAAAGGATCTGTTGTTAAACTAGAGTGCTTTGCCTTGGGAAAGTATGTTGAAATTACTATACTGTAGTTTTTCAGAAAAATAACACACACAGTATTACAATAGTTGTATCAACGTGTCAAGATACAGTAAAATATGAGAATGCTTTAATTGAGGTTTGTAACTGTACCACCAGTTTCACCAGTTGATTCCATTTTATTTTTGCATACTACAACCACTGGATGTATCTGGATAATAATGAGTCATGTAACCTTCCTGAAATAAACAGGAATTATAATTTCAGCTCCAAACTATGTGGTTTTCAATGTTTATTTATTAGGTGGAGATTTCCATTCAACTCAAGATTGCATCCCACAATTTATTCAAACAAATTGTATGTGCACTGTAAGGCTGGGGTCCAGAAGAGAGCATTAGGGAGTCAGCATAGAATGACATTATCTGGACCTAGTGTGCAGAATGACTTCCCAAAAGTTGATACACAAGATTAGATAATGTATTCATGTGCCTGATTCATGGAACTTTATCTCATGAATATCAAATAGTATTTCCTTTAAATTGATTGTTTTCACTTGAAAATTTAAATAAGAGAAATGCTTATGGATTAAGGGCTTATGGTTTCTAATTCATCCTAAACTCCACTTTAATAAAATCAACAGAAAATGTCAACCATTAAACTACCAGTAATCCACTTAATCAATCCAATGCTCCCCACATTTGTTAAGTCAATCTTTTTATCCCATTTTTTTCATTTACTGTAGCCCTGTACCTGTGATTAGTTGGCAGAGAACAAATGGCCTTCCTTTTCCCAGCAAAGTAAAAATGAAGAAGTCCAATGCAGTCCTTGAGATTCCAAATTTCCAGCAAGAAGATGCAGGGGCATATGAATGTATTGCGGAAAACTCAAGGGGCAAAAACATGGCGAGAGGGCGTCTCTCATTTCATAGTATGTACTGTACTGCTTTTGTATTATTTAGTACCTGATTAATATATCTGTACTCTTGATGATTGATGAGTTCTCGAAAATCTTTATTATTATTATTATTATTATTATTATTATTATTATTATTATTATTATTATTATTATTATTATTATTCATTCATTCATTTATTTGATTTTAGCAAAACCTCAGTGGATACAAACACCTAAAGATGCAGCTATGGCCATAGAAGACAGTATTGTGTGGGAATGCAAAGCTAGTGCAAAACCAAAACCTTCTTACAGTTGGCTGAAGAATGGAGAGACTCTTGTGTTAGAGGTAAACATACATATGGTTACAGTTCCAGTGTACCAAAGTAACTTGTACCAGTTGTAAATGTATACCTGGAATGTGGTTACTTATTGAAAAAGCACATTTGAGAAGTTTACATGCCCAACTGCATGTGATTACACACTAGAGAGAGTGAATAATGCATATGAATAATATGTGTTTTTGTTTATTTTTGTATTTGATTTGATTGTTTCATTAACAGGACAGGATACGAATAGAAAATGGAGTTCTTTCAATCACTGCTCTAAATCTGTCAGATTCTGGAATGTATCAGTGTGTAGCTGAAAACAAACATGGCGTTATATATTCTGGTGCTGAGCTAAGGGTGTTAGGTAAGAGTATGTGTGACTGGATTTCTAAATTGTGCTCTGTATAATGCTTTCAAAACTCTAGCTGTGTTTTATTGACAGTTTTATTTTTTTTTACAATGATACAATACATTTGGAAAAATAGAAATATAAAACTTTGGCAAGATCAGCCAAACTGTTGTTATATAAATAAGTGGCAACACCACGTAGTGTACAGCTGTGTATTGCCAGCAATACAAAAGCAAACTTGATCTAAAGTAGTTCCTGTTTAAAGACTTTTGGCTGATCTAGCCTATGCTACATATGTCTATGGTGGGCAACTAGAACTGAAGAACAGCTTCTGGACAAATAATTCCACTTGTGCTTGCTCCATACTGTAGGTCCCAAATGTGCAGTTTTGAAAGAAACACATGTTGTAGCAAACCTGCATTTTAATTTAAAGCAGGATATCTGGTACTACACTAAAATTCTCATTTTCCATGTCTTAATAGACAGGAAGTCTATTACTGCTTCACTTTCAAAGTCGCTTTACCACAGCTGTCTCTTTTGAGTCAAATCATACCAGTCATTAGGAGAAGCAGATGGTTGGCTAATGATAGGAAAGAAGGTGTTGAATGGGTGGGGATCATTTCACCCTCCAGGTGAAACAACCAAGGAACAATAGCTGAAAACAGAAATTTTCAGATTGCAGGTTTTAAAATAAATATGCAGGACATGTTTACTATGACACCCTCTGCACATTCAAAACCAATATAGTGAAAGGAAGTGCACAACTGGATTTCTGAAATATGTTTTTGTTAGTTACAACCACTAAGCTTTGTAGCTTCTTGCTCTTTAACATTAATATTTTTAGTTTTAGTATGAAAGTATGGATTGATTGAAGATAGCCAGTATCAGGTCAGGTCAGATAATAAGACTCGTTTCTATTGCTGTCCAGAGAAGAAAGAAATTCAGAAAGGATTCCTAACCAATACAAAAAGAAATCTACATTATAAATCAATACAGTGTTTGTGGGCTTAGAGAAACCATAAGCTCCTACAGGACCCTCACTTGTGCCTTTATACTTCAAATATATAGTAGGAATATGTACCTCTATTAGTTGGGAGTCTTTAAAAATTACATTAGGAACAGAGGCACCATTAATTAGGATATTATCCTATTATACACACATGTCTTATTGTGACTTGACCTGGACAGAAGCGACAAATAAATAGCATTTAATGAAACTTTGTCTGTGTTAAAAAAAAACAATCTTGACTTCCTGTTGTGGTTTTATAGCTGCCTCCATGTTTAGGATTTTGCATTTCAAAAGCATTTACTTGAAGGCCACAAAGACCCGTTCTGTTATTTGAACGATCGCTGCAGGGGTAGTAACATGCTGTGTGTTCCCAGTCATTCGTTATTTTATACAGAGAATGTTAGTATTTCTCTTAAGAAGGAAAACAGTGTGTCTGCACAACCAGCAATATTGTTTGTATAGCTGAACTTTCAGGTCACGCTCACTTTCTGTTATTTTGGATGCCTGGTGCAAGTTCTGGTTATACTCCATCATATGTTTTCATTCACTGTAAACCATAGTGGCTCCTTGTTTTAAATTAAGTTAAAATATTTGGCCAGCCATCAAAACTACCTTTTGGGGAATGTAAACAAGCGAGACTTTCAAAGGCATGAGCACTGCACATTTAATTAAAACAAAGGTAATGCCATATCTTTTTATATTTGTATGTATTACTTTTCTGATTTATTTCAGCGGCAGCTCCTGATTTTTTTAAGAACCCGCTGAAGAACTTGCTTAAAGCTCGCGCTGGCAGTGAAGTCATTTTAGAATGTAAGCCCCAAGCTTCTCCCAGAGCAATTAGCTTGTGGAAGAAAGGGAACGAGATTCTGCACAGAAATGAAAGGTAATTTGTCATTTTGATGATCAATCATTTTCTGTTTGTACCTAAATTTATTGAAAACTTGACCCTGTCACTGTTACACAGGGAACAATAAACAGCTGGCTGCATGGATTTAGAAGAAAAAAAAATGACCTTAGAAATAGCATGAGCTTTTTGGAACCTGGATGAGTATTTTTCATTTCTTATTATTTAACACATTTAGAGAATGTGATCAATCACATGGAGTATAATACTATATATTGGTTCCCAAATATGGGGTTTTATAGATGTTTTCTATACAATGTTATCAGTACCCATGATATTGGGAGGATTTATGTGTTTTACATATAGCGTATGTTATGATGCATAGCTTTTTTTAGTGGTGTATGTTATATAAGAGATGCACATTATATACAAAAAATTACGGTATAACAAAACATTGGCCTTTATTATTTTGTGTTACTTTCCAACCAATTACAGAGCTTGATGATGTATTGAATAACCTAGTACTGCTGCAAGTTGTAAGAGGATAGCAACTGTTTACAGTAGCTCACACTGACACAGTTCTGAAGTCTGAATTTTGAAAAACTCAAGTGCACAGAAGCTAATATGTAAAAATGTTCCACTGAAGCTTAACATTTTGCCTTGGACAATTAACAGATTTTTGGCATGTTGTATATTACAATTCACATACATTTCTCTGTTTCTGTTATTACTTTATAATTTAATATACATCATGTTAGATAATACATTGT
This sequence comes from Acipenser oxyrinchus oxyrinchus, assembly GCA_030684275.1. Lineage (NCBI taxonomy): Eukaryota > Metazoa > Chordata > Actinopteri > Acipenseriformes > Acipenseridae > Acipenser > Acipenser oxyrinchus. The sequence continues at coordinate 6,665,034 of CM060264.1, read as the reverse complement.
TTTCTATGCTTTTCCAAATGGGATTAATGACATTGTTTAAAGAATGGTAAAGCAGGTCACATCTGACTTTTAAGAACATGTTTTTACTTCTCAAAGATCACCCGGAGGTTGATCGACACAAGCTTCCTAACAAACCGCAGAAGCATTACGTGTTCAATTTTTTCTTATCTTTTGCTGTCAGGTCTGGTGGATTTTGGTAGAGACCCAAAGCTTGATATAAATGTGTGCCTGCAGTAAGCTGATAGTGTGAAGTTATGCTATGCACTATAGCATATATACTTATTATAAAATATAGGGCTTAATGTTGAATGTCTTGAATAATATTGAGGTTTTAAAAGAGCTTTTACAGTTTAACTTGAATGCTTTTATTTTCTCACATAGCTTCATTTTAGCACATATGGTTTCAATGTACTGACATGAACACATGCATTGAAATGTAAAATTGTACTCCAGTAACTTTTTATCATAACTTTTCTTTCAATTTCTGATATCAAGATGGTAGAATATTCATGAGTTAACTTTTGACGTGGCAACTTGAAGTTATGTTTTAACAAAACACAGATGCTACCTAAATCATGTAATATATTGATAGGACTCAGTGGGACTTGAAGTTGACTTATTATCTCATGTAAATTTGCATTGTGAAACAGTTTATCTATGAATATAAAGGACAACTGGAAATGATTTTTTTTAAATATGAAATATACACAGTGATAAAACAGATTGAAAATCTAAAAACATTAGATATTCTGTACAACCTACATTTCAATGCAACACATGACATCCATCAGCAATGAAGAACACCAATGTTTACGCTTACGGTTATGGTTTGGTTATGGCTCTGAACATACCCCCTTGATTTCAGCAGCCTTTGATACTATTGACCACAAGATTGTGGTGTATTGACATAAGAGGGCATTTATATTGACTTGTATCTTGCCTCATATGATGACCTTTAGAATGTGATACTGGAGATATGAATCACACTCTTTCTTTTCTAAGGTTTGCCACAGTGTTCTGTATTGTTTCAATGTGTATTTACCATATGAGACATGGGACTTGCTCTTGGCTGTGGCATTAGGATACCTTATGTCATCTACATTTTCCTAATCACATTTTTCAGTCTTTAGTAAGCACAACTGTAATGATCTAAGAATTTGGCCACTAACAAACATATATTGTAGGCCTATTGTCACAACTGTTTTGTTTCTGATTAGCTACAAACCGAGCACGGACCATGTAGTACGGATTTCGATCTGTATAAAGTTACCAGTATATGTTACTGAAGTGCTGATATTGTTCCAAAAATAAAAGTGTATTTTATCCACTTGTGCCCTCCCATGTATATCACATGCTTGTATAACACCGAACATTGTCTATTTACTAGCATTTATTCACCTCAAACCTCAAACTATAAAATGAAAAACGATTTCAATAAATTCAGGAAATCGCAATGCATGTCTGTTTTAACTTTTCATCCTGTGTATTGTGAGGTCACCATGGAGATATGACCTCTGAGGTCACGTCTGAGGGGCTATGCACAGCATACAGGCTCAGAGCAGCATGCATTTACAGCAGTCTATAATAACGTGGTGTTTAAATGTGACACACAAATAGGCTTTAAGCACAACCACAAAAAAGCAGCTTACATCTAAAAGCATGAAATAATGATAGGCATCACTGTATCTTTCAGTTTCCTCCCATCAAAGTAAATTGTGTTTTTCTTTTTTCTTATTTTAAAGGGTGTAAAGTACTTTCAGCACCAGAATAATTATAATTATGTTTGTTTGTTTTTTGTGCAAGAATTGTACATTGTATTTGACACAAAGGTTGTTTCTTTGAAAATATTTTGCGTGTGAATGACTAACATACTTGACTGATATCACTCTGTGATTTTTCAATGTAAAATGTAACAAGGTTTTGATTACTTTTAATATGTAAGCACTTGTTATGTTATGAAAATGTGTCAAATTATATTATTTTTTAAACATGACCAACTATATTATGTTAAAGGTTGAACTAAAAGGGGTTAAAAAATTACTTTGTTTTCCAATTCTTTTCCTGTTTCTGTTTTTCATCACAATATCGACATTTCTTTATTAAAAGTTTAAGTGATTCACAGCAACAAGGTCTTTTAAATATTAGTCTCACCTGTAACACTTGTGTGAGCTCATCTGCAGACAATTGTTTTATGATGTGCTGGGTAAGTTCATTGTTACTGTTAACATGAAATATATATATATATATATATATATATATATATATATATATATATATATATATATATATATATTAAAGAAAGGAAAAGAGAAATGCCAAAGTTGAATTATATTTATGAGGTACTGAATCTTAAAGAACGGTTTTGAAAATAATGTATTAATTTGCCCTTTGTGGTTACATATTTAAATGCAAATAATAATAATAATAATAATAATAATAATAAACCACCTAACCCTTTTCCATTCTACCTTTCAGTGTATGTATAGTAATAAATATATTTACAATAACAAAATAAAACATGACCCAGTCATATATTAAAACGCATGGGGGTCATGTGATGCCATGATTTCCTTAGCCAGTATGACAAAAACATTTTCGAAGTGTATAAAGCCTGTTGTGTCTTGTTTAGGATTACTGTTCTGGAGGACGGCACCCTTAGCATTGCAAATGTTACCAAGTCAGATGGCGGAAGCTACACCTGTGTAGCAAGGAACCAGTTTGGAGTAGCAAGTACCACAGGAACACTGCTTGTTACAGGTATTACTTCTCTGCCTTGCTAATGCACGCTATTGTGATTGGCCATATTGTCTTAAAGTTAACTAAATGAGGAATCACTGAGGCATTCATAAAAAAAGAAGATCTTGATACACTGTGCTGGCTAGTTTGTTGTTTGCTATATAACAGGCCAAATACATTGTATTACACTGGATATATCTGGAAGGAGGATAAAAGTACCTGTATCTTTTTGTCCCATCTCTTCTCCAACTTTTATATTCCAATGCATCCAAAATCTTTGACCACATTTCACAGGATTCTCTCAGTACAGCTTGATTCCCCTCATCAATGATGCCCCAAGACGTGCCTGTATCGTCACCAATCATTGTGTATCAGTCTTCAGGATTAAAGCTGCTCACAAGTGTATTGTCCGTGATTAATGTCTGTTGATCCGGGTCTTGCATTGCCCTCATCACTGACAAGCAATTGAATCATTCTACCCACTTACACACTTTCAGTTGTGCTTTCTCTAACAATAATTCTGATAGCAATGCTAAAAGCTCTGTTTAGTAGTATTTAATGATTTAAAAAAAACCATAATTTGTAATAAACAACAGTAGATGGAACATGAAGTGGCCATTTCACTGATAATTTGTATTTATAAATTGTATAAATAGATTCATGTGGCAAGGTTTAGCTCCATGTTACATATATACAGTGCGCCATGAGTAGCCTCTGGTATTTCCCTTATTTCCCTTAATTCCCTTATCTGTTTGGTAATGTACACACAGCTGTAAAACCTTTTACTCCAATGTAGCATCATTAACTAGACCTTCTCTGGGGATCCATATAATGGACTAAACTGGCCTTTGGCTCTCATAACTATGTGGTGTGCATTACATTTTGCACTCTGTTTTTTGTTGAGTGCATTGACGACTAGAAGTTGCTGTAAGTAAAATCAATGCCAATGGCCACTGTGATGCATAGGAAATTGTTCTAATTTGTATTCCACATATTATGTAAAAAGACACATGTTATATGTGTGTAGCTGAGGTGTAGCTACTGTACATTTCAACTACATGTGTAATTAGTCTTCAATATTTTCTACACCTTTAAATGGTATTTTCTTGTGCTACCATAAGGTACTGTATCTCTCTTACAAAATATTATTTATTTTAACAGATCCAACAAGAATAACTCAGGGTCCTTCCAGCATGGAGATAATCGTGGGAGAAAGTGTAGTTTTGCCGTGTCAGATTTCCTGTGATCCAGCACTGGATGTATCATTTACTTGGTCGTTTAATGAGCAGCTTATAGATTTCAAGAATGATGGAACCCATTTTGAAAATGTGGGTGGGGTAAGTATCCTAAAGATAATGTACTTACTGCTTATTGAGGAGCTTTAAAGAGATACGGCACAGCAAACGTATAAGGCATCCTGAGGATAAAGGTTTAATGTTTTCCTCCCTGAGGATTACAGCACATATTCTACACTCACTGAATATCTTATAAGCTTTCTCATTAAATATATTTACATTCTGTGGGAGTACAAAGGAGATTATCTGGGCTTTTCTGTTTTCAATGATGTTATACCTGCAATGCTCAGCTTCCTTTTTTCACAGTATTGCCTTTATATCAAATTGCACCAATATACATTTTGTAATTTTGTTTTTTCAGAGTGTAGCTGGGGATTTGATGATTAGAAACATACAGCTAAATCACGCTGGGAAATATGTCTGCATTGTAAATACAGATGTAGAGAGTTTGTCAGCCGCAGCTGATTTAATTGTAAAAGGTAAGAAAATGCACTTAGAACTAACAGACATACTTAGAATGGTACATGTACAATGTTATAGACTTGGATTGGAGGTGATTGCCAAAGAACAGACAGCCAAAGCCTTAAAGTAATAGAAAAGAAATAACTTTAATAAACATATCAAAAATACAACTGTGAGTAATTCTTGATCCTCGCGGAGGTACAGTGCTGTTCTTCAACAGCGTTCTTCATTTTGACTGTGGTGGAGGGTCCTCCCCAGCACTTGATGTAGATTTCTGGCACCTCAAGAAAAAAAAATGAAATAGTATTCAGAAGATAATAATTCTAGAATGTTCTAAGGGTCTAGGCAAATGTAAATGGGAGCCCTAATTGAAATCTTTACAGCTGGCTGTAGTCAAACTTGTTTGTGTAAATGGGGTATTTGTAAAACTTTCTTAATGCATTCCAAAGTCATTTAAAAGCGCAGTGTATAAAGCAGTAAATGTTGTGTTACAGTGTGAGAAAATTATAATTGACAATTTGAATTAATTGATGCAGAAATCAGAATTCAGATTTGAATTGGTATATGATAAAAATGATCAATTGAATTCCACTCTTAGGAGCAAAGACAACGAAGCAGATGGATATTGAAGTACTCCAAATATACAAACAATTTCCTGGGTGTTGAATAACAGAAGAGTGTAATGTTGTTGTCAGGAAGCTAGGGAGAAGCATACATAGAGTTACAAGAGTAACACACTTAAAAACAGATGGTTGAATGTGAAGCCTATCATACTTTGAATGTTGTAAATTGAGCCCAAACTGTGCAGCTTTGTGTTTTTAAACTGATACAGATATACAACGGAAAGCATTTCTTCCCTTGTATACATTGCTTACTTATGTAATTAAGTATGTATTTATACAGTTGCTTAAAAAATCATGAATGCTAATAATCTCTTCTAACACAAACTTAGAGTGTTAGTGTTTAGTAGAGGAAACACAATAGTTTGAGAAGGAATTCAATCTTATATATTCAAGTTTATCTCAATAGCCATGCAGTGCCCCTGTATGCTAACTAACTTTGCAAATGTCCCGATTGAGTTAGGTCCCCCGGGTCCACCAGAGGCTGTGACAGTGGATGAGATCACAGAAACCACAGCTCAGCTATCCTGGAAACCAGGCAGTGATAATGCAAGCCCTCTCACTGGGTATTCCATTCAAGGAAGCACACCATACACAGTAGGCTGGCTGGCAGTTGATACAGGTAAAAAAGTTTTTGTTGGTTTGTTGGTTTATTTTTTGTCAGAAACATATACATTGCTCAAAGCTGCTTTAACAATAATTCCCCAGGATTTTAAAAATATTTTTAAAAATTTTTTTGCATACTATACTCAACAATTTGAATAAGATAAGGTCACAGTTTGGTGCTAATCATTCTTAATATGTTCTCCTTTTAGTGCCCAAAGTCATTGATGGTAATACATTAACTGCCACCATAGTGGATTTAAGCCCCTGGGTGGAGTATGAATTCCGTGTGGTTGCAAGTAACAGTGTTGGAGTTGGAGAACCTAGTGCGGCATCACTCAAAACCAGAACAGAGGAAGCAGGTGAGTGGAATTTGACCAAATATATCCAAACTGTTTTTCTAGATCCATTAGACTTAAGGAGAGTGCTTCGTTTGTGAAAGGGGTTGATTTGATCCACCTATACCCCACTGGGATTGAGCATCTAGCAACACTGGAGAATCACCCTGGATTGCATCAGCTACCTATCCATGGTTAGATATTCGAGATGTTATGGTTGGCGTTCTGATTTGTCAGCCAGAATCTTTAGCATTGCATGTTGATCACTGGTACTGTATCTTATTTTGTTTTTGCAGTTCCTGACATAGCACCTTCTGAAGTAGGCGGTGGAGGTGGCATAAAATCTGAACTAGTAATCACCTGGGAGGTAAGTGGTCTATTGTTTTTCGTTCGGTGCTTTTAAATTGCATTAATATATGTTTGAAACTTCTGGGGGAAAAGTCAGCAGCACATGCAATGCTGCCTACTTTTTACCAGTAAATTATTGTGTACGTGCTGTTTACCCTAATTACCTACTGCTCCTACAGTAGTATCACTTTCCATATTATTCTACAGATCCTGTATTGTCTTGTGGGTGTGACATTTACTTGTCTCACACACAGTCAACTTTATTAATCTATTTTTATTACGCTAATCACAAAACCTAAATAATGCACCAAGTGGTTGTTATTCAATTTGTTAATATATATATATATATATATATATATATATATATATATATATATATATATATATATATATATATATATATATATATACCAAGAATTACGTTAGTTGTACATGAATAAATATAATACAAGTGAGGCTGTGTCTTGTTTTGTATTCGTTTTAATATCACTATAGTTTTGTGTTTTGCTCATAGCCAATCCCAGAAGAAATGCAGAATGGTGAAGGCTTTGGTTACATTGTTGCTTTTCGACCCACTGGCACAGCAACTTGGACACGAGCGATTATTACAGCACTGGGGGTTTCAACATACACCTTCAGAAATGACAGCATTTTACCATTTTCTCCATTTGAAGTAAAGGTTGGGGCCTTTAATAATAAAGGAGAGGGGCCTTTCAGTTCTATAACAACTGTATTTTCTGCAGAAGAAGGTAACTGAATCGCTTGCTTCTTTATATAGATTCACAATAATGGTATATTCAAAGCTCTAACCCTAACATTTTAACAGTAATTACAGCTTTCACACGGAAAAATATATATTGCATTGTACCATCCTAATAAAAAACAAGAGAGCTTTGCTTGTTAAGTGCTAATTATACTATAGATAAAGTATAGGTGTATTTGTTTTTTTCATGTACCAAGTTGAATGAGAGGACACCATAAATTATTTTGCAACACCTTTCCTTTTTGTCTAGAACCCAGCAAAGCACCTGAACGAATTTCTGCCAGAGGAGTCTCAGCTTCGGAAATTGAAGTTTCCTGGCAGCCTGTATCCTCTAAGGAGACGACTGGAAGAGTCCTTGGATATGAGGTATAATATAACACTTTGTATTTGTAATATATTTAACAGGGATGGAGATAAGACTTCTGTTGTATAGCAGTTTCCCAGATTTACTATGGGCTTGATTTACCAGTGTGCAGGTAAAAAGCTCGGGTGTGTCTCATTAATCTCATCGTAAAACCAGGAATGGATTAAACTGCTATGCTGTGGGATTCTTACAGTGTTTCTATCCATGTTAAATTACGTTACGGTACTTTGGCAAGCTTTGGTTTAATAGTTGTTTATGTTTTATGAAACAGGTTTCACACTGGGAAGATGATGCAAAGCCTGAGGCAACGGGCACAATAAGATTAACTGGAAATGAGACGGCACTAAACATTACTGGATTGAAAGGCAACACTTTGTATTATATAGCGGTCAGCGCATTTAATACTGCTGGGACAGGTCCCTCTACTGATTCTGTCGATGCCACAACCAAAAAACCACGTAGGTTTGTTTTGTTCTTTTATTCAATGACAAATCCTATTCCAGCATTTTTTGCTTTATTGTTTGTTTTCATAAAACACATAAAACATTTTTTGTTGTTGTTGTTGGTAACGGTAAGTTTCTTTCATGTGAATTTCATGGTATGTTGGAACTGTGGTAGTACAGAATAATGTGTATAGTTTGATTCTGAATACTGAGAGTTTGCCAGCTTTAACTATGCAGTTTATTTTAATGTACATATATATCTTTTTTCTTTATTTAGCACCACGTCAACCTCCAGAGAATATTGAATGGAGCTTTATCAACTCAAAACTTATTTTAAACTGGGATCACGTAATAGCAATGGAAAATGAATCTGAGGTTACAGGGTATGAAGTAAGTAACAGGTATCTATTTCAATAATGCTTTTAAAAAGTATTGAAGTCTGATTATTTAAGACTTTATTACATATACCTTAAGCAGCCTAACATTGTAAAAAATAAGTTCAAGCACAGGACATATTATTACATTATAGAGCACATTTTGAAAAGATATGTAACAATTGAAATGTCATATTGGTATAGTACAAAGTCACTTTAAATAGTTTTTAAAATTATAAGCCATGTGGTAAATGGTATTTTATTTATGTGTATCTGCACAACCCAAACTACTTTTACTTCAGTGTCGTTTGCACAATTGTTTTCCAAAAACAGAATAACACTGGTTAATGTTACAAAACTAGAAATAAACAACCTCAGATAACCGGAGTCCCTTGAAATAATTTCAACGGTTGTTCATTTCAAGTGTTGTCATTTCAATGGGTGTTTTTCTCTTTTCAGAAAATCTGGTGTCAGGACACTTTTGAGAAAATTGATTGGTAAATTGACAGTAAAAATGCAATCCAGTTCTTTATTTTATCTAATAAGGTCAGTGTGGGAATATATCAGTAATAACCTATTGTTGTGCCACAGGTTGTATGCAGACGATACCGACATAATAATGATGTAACTGCAGTGAAAACCAATAGAACAGGAGTGGAGCTGCAGCTTTCCTCAAGTGATGACTATATCATAGAGGTTAAAACATTAAGTGATGGTGGTGATGGCGTGAGCAGTGGACAGATACGGATTCAGACATTAAGTAAGTCTTTTTACATGGTTTATCACCCTCGGCTTATTTAAAAAGAAATAAAACACACCAGTCAGTGAACAAGTAAAACACTGGTGGTTCTGTCACCACTTTGCCTTTTGCTCATAACTCTTGCTGATAACATTGCGTTATGAGAAATGCCAGCAGGAATACGTATTTCTTAAGATGTTTGTAAGCTCATCTTTCTTGACCTTTGAAAGCTTGTTGTTTGGATAACAGTGAATTCTGTTGTGTTGTAACAATGCAAGATGTCTACTACGTAGGTAACATGTTTTTCATGTAACACATTGGCATGCCCTAGATTCTGTATTTATCATAGATAATCACAAAGTACCACATAAACTAGTTATTTAGTGTATGTTATGAACAATACTACATGTTTACAGCCTATTGATTGTTGAGTACATATTGCAAACGTAGGCAATAGATTTACAGCATACATAGTAATTAAAGAGTAACATCAAATTATGTTACAGGGCTCCTATACTACCATGTTGCTTTTTTCTTTGCAGGTATGGGTGCCAGAGGTTCCAGTGCATCAGCTTCAAATGTCTCCACACTTTCAACATTTATAGCAGTGGTACTTTCTTTCATAGTCAGATCAACTTTATTATGATACAAACTGATTACTTGTGGTTCACCAACATACCCAATTTGATTCATTCGTTTCCTGTCAATGCATCATGCATTACTTCATCAATATACAGTAAACATTGTGTTCTCTCTATATTTAATACAGGAATCATTTGTTGTCTAGGTAACTCTACAAGAATAATGGCCTTAATCTCATTTGCATACCAAAGTAGTTTAACAAATACATTAAGTATGGATCATTCATTATCGGCAATTTATTAAAAATAAAAAGAAAGAAAGAAAAAAATGCTTTATATTAATTATAATCTTAAGAGGGTCAAATATGTTGTCAAATATGTTGTCAATTTTAAAAATATCTGAATTCAAGGCAGAAACATATGGCAGTGTACCATCTATTGAAAGGTTTACAGTAATATAATACAAATGTAATATGGAAAAAAACAAAACCGAATTTGTATTTATATATTTTTTAAATGGCTTAAAGCTGTAAATTAGTATTAAACACATTTTGACTTTTGTTTGCAACTAGCTTATAGTATATTACCTTTGAATCATATGTAAAATGAATACTGTACCGGCTTCACTTCAATGGGAACAATTTAAGTAATTAAGTGGAATGTATGCTGCCTTTTAGATACAGATATTTAACAATATTCTGAGTTGCACATAGACATATATTTTAATTATTTTCTTTTAAATAAAACAGTACATGATGCAACAGTCAAATGATGTTGCCATATGTATTTCAGATAATCATTTCAGGAATTTAGTATTTTAGTTGCCACGGTTACTTTATTTCATGCAAACTCTTTCGATGGAACCCAGGTCTATTAAATTAAAGTCTACAAGATGTCAATAGCGATGTACTATATTTAGCAAATGTGTGTGTGTGGTTTTTTTTATTTTTTCTTTCTGAGGATTGAATATAAAGATGTTTTGTTGGAGGTGAAACTAGAAAAAAACTGTGGCTAATGCCTTTCTACTGCCTTCTTAGTTTCTTAAAGCTTTTTCTTCTGGATTTTTGATTGAGTGTTTTTTTGCTTTCCTTTATTGTGCAGCAAAAACTTTAAAACGCATCCCAAGTGGCGAACCAAGGTTATTTTTCCTGCAGGTCACTTCTGAACAGTACTGTACTGTACTGAACAGTCGTTATTATTATTCAGGAGTGTGCTTCTTTCCTGTCATAGTGCTGCATACCATTTACTTCACACAAAAGCAAACATGGCTGAATACTTGACTGCAGAGAGTGAGAAATGGTTTTGTTCTGCTAAGGCCAAATTTAAATCTTGTATAAATCAGAAGCTACAATAGTACTTGGACTTTGTAATTTCGAAACTGGACACTCTTTATGTTGTATTGTTTGCACTGTTACCTAAATATCAAAGTGCATTCACAGTTTGATTGCTGAATTAATCACCCATAATAATGTTGCCCAGTAAAGCAAAGGTAATACAGTAGGTGTTCTAGCACAGAATAGAAACATGTCAGAAGGTATGCATATTAATGCCACACAGGTGTTAATCAGAGTATAATAAAGCATGATACATATTCCAAAACAAAATGGCAACTCAATTGAAAGGAAAGCTACGTTAGCATGACAAAGAGAAAAATGCTATAAAAAAAATGCCTGTGATGAATTGGAATGTCATGGAGTCAATACTCAATACAGTGTACGTCCTGACATAATAAATGTAAGGTCTGTTCTGTGGCATAATTTACGAGCTATCTAAATAAATTATCACATGCCAGAGGTTTTCAGACTTGTAGGACCAATAGAATAATGGCTGTCATTATATCCGAATGATAAATGTTCCGTGAGCTGTAATGAGATCTGTCGGAGTAAATTCTCAGCCCCATAGCTACTTGAAGTAAAGCTTGTGCATCCTGATTTTGCTTGTCTGATCTGATATTATCAATAGGCGCTTTGTTTGCGTCTGCCATAATTCAGGTGACACAGATTGGGCCCATGTTCATTTGGAAATCTTTTCTAGCATGCAAAACAGTAAAATATTCATTTGTATTTAGCATCTTGTTCCCAGTGTTTCTGTTATACCTGGCTTCACAACTGGGTTGCACTAAAGGACAGATGCCAGTGCCCATGAGCCTATCCTTAATAGTAACCACAAATTTACTCTATCTTCTCCATCAGTGATTTCATTAAATGTTTGCTTTGATTAGTTTCTACTGCAGTGTATTCAATGGGGTATTGATTTGCCATCCTATTATTGTTGCTGTCACAATTCAGACAAAGCAGATTGATTGATGCCAGCATTCCTCTCACAGGTGTTTGTTTGCCAGTGATTCACGATTGTTTGTTCTTTCTGTTTTTGAGCTAGTAAGGTCCTCGCATAAAGATCATAAATCATACAACTGCTAATGGATAAAGGAAGGCTATTTTGGAACTAAAGCTCAATCCATTTACAGCAGGTTTACATCAGGATACATTTCTACATGGTTTTGTGGGGATTCTTTTGGACCAAATAAAATCATGCTTCTTAAAAAATACTGTCCAAAACCACTATCATATATTGCAGTCTATTAGTATGGCTTTCTTGTATATTTTGTTCTTGAAATAATTAGAATTTCTTCCCTTGTATTGTTAACGCTTAATAAATATTGTAAGTTACATGGAACTATCTTCAACTCATGACTTAACATGAGCTCCACCCCTCATAATTTCTCAGTAATTATTTTACCACAAATGTGTTACTGAAACAGTGTTTTTCTGTTATTTTTGCTGAGGAAATATGTTCCATGTTCTGTTAAAGGTCAAGTGTTGTCATAAATGTAAAAGCGATTACAATGTTGATTCGAATAACCTCTGTACTATACTATGCGACACATAGACATATGCGCACTACAACTATATTTACAGAATCATTATATTTTATTGGAAGAATACCCTGACACATATTTTATTGAAAATGTAAAGTCTGGTTTAATATAATGTTAAAGTCATCCATAGTGGAACATTAGTATGTATTGGAAGAGATTTTCTCTTGGTTAATCCTGAATGGATCTTTCTGACGGTGGATTGAAGTATTTAAATGAGTGCTCTCAAATGGTCGACACTGTACACAGTCATAACGTTTTAGCAAGCTGTCGAAGTCTGCACTGTTTGAAACTTACCACAACGGTAAACAGTGTTTGCATGAAAATGACTCATTTGAATACAAATAAAATATTAATTAATGCTGTAATTCAGAAGCTGCTTCTTTCCATTTAAAATATAATTATTTAAATTTCCTGCAAAGCACTTACAGAAATAAACAAATTGGGCTTTAGGTTTTGTGCTTTTTAACTTGCCAAACAATGTATAGGCCTACACATATCATTTATTTTTTACAAAACTTGGCCTTTAATTTTTAATACTGCTGTATTAATTAGATGTTTTTTGCTACATCTCTATGAGATGCTTGATTTTTATTTAAATTAATGATTTCATATTGAAAAGTAAGAGGTTTGTCTGGTATATTTCAAAATTGTGCATGTAAAACATTGTTTGGTGCATTCTTGTGGAATTTTATAATACTGTGAGTAAATAAAATATTTATATCAGCATACCACCTTGTTTATCACTTTCTTGAGTTGGAACATAATTGTTTGTCTTTTTTAAATAAATAAGCCACGGGTGGTTGTCCTCAGATGGTTTCCAGTCCATTAATCAGAAGCCTCCAAGCACATTACTCACAATACCCTTGAGAAATGACATTTAACATGCTTTCTGTCAAAGTGTTGGTCACTAGTTTATAACCTTATTCCCACCACACCATGCTGTAATTCTTAAAGATATATATGAGATATATTTTACAAATTATCCACAAAATGTGCATTATAGTTAACACAACTAGTGGAATTTTATCACAATTCAATAAACTTGCCTTTCTAAAATAACTTTGGGAACTAGAAGTAGGTAATGATGTTCCCATTTTCTGGTCAGGTTAAAGTAATACAGAACACCCTTTAACTTTGCTCTGTCCTGTGTTGTTCATATGAAGCAGTGTTTATTTATACATCATAAGAAATACATGCATTTGGCAGAAAGATAATTTATATTATAAACGTTTAGTGTATCTAGATCAAGGTAATTCCTCACAAGGGCTTTATGCCTTTTCAATGTGACTATTTTGATTATTAGTCTCATCTTCTATTGTACGCCTGCGTGAGCTTCCCTAGTGACAACTGCTTTGTGATGTGTTAGTTGAGATAATTGTCTGATGTTTTTCTTTTGTTTTCATCGCAGGGAAGCTCACACAGGTGTTGAAGGTGATACTAATAATCAAGTTAGTCTCACTCCCTTACCTTCATACCGTATTCATGTTCACACTGGCACTTGCTTTGTCACACTTACATTAATGTGTTGCTTACTGTTTTCTCACTGGTACTACAGAGCGGTGTTGAGTGTGCACTGAAGCACGACTCGCAACCTGTTTCGCATCTTTGCATGAGACTGACTACTGGAACAAATAATCCACCTCCTGGGGTAGATTTGCGTCTGCATTAATTACTACCAGAGTCATTTTACCCTGCATTAGCATGTGTACACAAACTAAGCCACATTAAAAAAAAAAATCCAACTTACTTTTTTGATTGTGCATATGTCATGCTTGTAAAGATGCTCTTTATTCATGGGCAGATCAAAGAACTGCACTGCAAAGTCAACCCCAGCTTTTGTGTTATCTACAATGAAGATAAACTGCATCATAGTGCCGTTTATAGTCCTAACCATCACACCAATACAAAATCTTGTTTATAAATGAATGGTCTTAAATATAAATGAAGAATCTGTAGCAGGTCAGATTGGGTCATAATATCATTCTGTTTAGGAAATTAACAGAAATGGAATATACAGGGAAGGGGGATCCTAAGCCATTCTCTGTGTCTGCTTGGTTTCTTGGCACAAACTCCCCCACTGACAAATAATGCTTTTAAAGAGAGTCGTAAAGAAAATACTGGACAAGGGGTATATCTTCAACCATCACTGAATAAATACTATGGTGCCAGGGGTGTCTTCCAAGAGGGTACAAACCAGACGGTTTTGAATGTTTTGACACCTCGGACAGAAAAGAGTCCTCCTCATAAATACAGCCCACAGGGGCAAAACAGCGGGCCAATTGACAACGCTGGGCCATCTCGGAATGAGAACAGCCAATACGAAAACACTCCACCTGGACTCGGGCACCGCCCCAAATAAACAAATCATCTAAGAGAGGAGTAGAAAAAGACAGCGCGACTTTCAATCAGGGCCCCTGACACACAGAACAAGTCCAAATACAAATATACCTTGCACACTACACATATGTATAAATGAACTGTCTTAAATATAAATGTACCATATTGATTATTAATTCACCATCTTACATATACATTTAGCATTAAGTATGTCCTTAATGGCACCTCCTCATGACATACATTACATTGGGTAATGTGAATTAATTTGAGAGGACATCTTTTTTAGTTCTGGGGCATTTATGTGTCATCCATGTTTTAAATTAATGTACAAAAAAAAGTCTTATTCATAATTGGGTTTAAGGCAGTTGCCTCATGTAATCTAAAACATGACTGCAAGTTCAATAAGTATTCTTCAAATCAGGCTCATGGGATTCATACACCAATTGTGTCTTAGACTTTTTAGTCTTTGAGATCCAAATTGGATTACGTATTGCCGTACTGGTTTGTAGAAAAAAAGCATTTGCAGCTAAAAATAATTGCTGTCCCATAAGAAAAAATAAATGACTGTCCACAAGAGGAACACTTAAAGGTTTAAGTTATTTCAGTTGTCAATATTTTCTGAAAAAAAAAAAAAAAAAGTTAAATAATAAAAGAATGTTTTTTCAGCTGACTGTCATTTTGATTTATGAAACATCTATTCTTGTTTGTAATCATATAACAGGTATACAACATCAAAACAGTTACCAAGAAATATACCTTGCATAGTATATTATTAATCCATTTTAACAGTCTTCTCAGACATACTGTCAGACCTGTAAAGGCAGCAATATTTTTTCACAAATATGGATCATCTGCTTGATCCCTTGAATTTATCAGTACTATAAATAAACTCATACTGTTTTCACACTGGCGACGTGGAATGTGCAGTGAAGCAAGGCTTAAACCCCTCCACTGGCGCATCCGACCCGTGAGGGCTCGGTACGCTACGGGTACGGGTGCTTCTCCACTGGCTATTTGTCGAGCCGAGCGAGAACCAAACCGTGAAACTCTGGCCTCACAAAACATCTGAATCCGGCTGCGAGCCAAGTCGAGCCAGGGGCGGGGTTAAGGATTTTCGTCATTACGTTGCATCAGTCAGTACGCTCCAGAAAGAAAAACAACAAACATGGTGGGCAGGGAGTGTGATGAGAGAAAAGTACAGCCTTGGGATGCTGAGGAAGTGCAGACTCTAGTTTCTCTGTGGGCAGATAGAAGTGTTCAGGAAGATCTGGAGTCGAGCGTCAGAAATGAACAAGTTTATGCCCGAATTTCTGACGATTTGAAGCAAATGGACATAAACCGCGGGTACAGTACACTTAACTCACACACCCAAAAACACAAAATTCAACCAAATGTCTCATCTTTGACCATTATTATATAAATATAAAGGGAAAAAAAATGCGAAAATAAAACAATTCTAAATTTATTTACAAAAAGTCAAACAAAATACTGTACAGCTGTACCACACATTCAACTACGCCTCTCGTTACACTCGCGCAGCTTCACTTTTTTAAGCACCCAAACAAAAAACAACAACAATCCTTAAATGGGATATCTTTGGCAAATCATATTTTTAAAACCTTCTTGTTTCCCCTTCAACTGAACTAATTTAACTTTAGCAAGTCGATAATCAGTAAAATGTGTGGATTATAAAGACATTCCTGAATATGTTGAACACATCTTGTATAACTATAGTTACAATTATATTGTAATCCTGTTACAAAGATGAAGTAATATATGTGATAAAATCTTGGCAGCAATGCTAAGGCTGTATGGCAGCCTTAATTGTTCTTCCAAGCTAAGCCTCTTTAAAGACCAGCAGAACATTTTAGCTTCAAAGTGCCTAATTAAGCTGAAAATGATTGCTGTTGGCATGCAGGCTTCTGCCATTGATAGCAATGTAGGCTGAAGGCATAAATCTTCATGTCATTTTAAGTGCAAGAAAAGAGAAATATTCAACAAATCACTATTTTTGAGAATACAGTTCTTCATATATTTATTTTATTCCAGTTTCAGAAGTGGTGATGGGCAACTTTTATGTTAATATTTTGTTCATTTCTTTTGAAAATGTTGTTATATTTCAGTAGCCATGTAGTTTTCAGCTAAGTTAAGTTATCTTTTGTAGACCTGAATCCAAGTCTGGTAACTCAGTATTACACTGCTCAATAGCAGATGCCATTTTGCCATGATCACATAACCAACCTCGTGAAAAATGTAGTTATGGGGCAATAAAAGGGATTGATTCACTTATAGCAACTTTTTAAGCTTTAATGCATACAAATTTGCAACACACATTTTATTTTTAAAAGTTAATAATATCTGGGTACCAGTGGAATGGCTTGGGGTGAAAATGCACATCTGCTGAAGTGAAGTGTTCTGTAATAGTACCAATGTCATAAAAAGACCTATGATTTCTTCCTATTAGAATTTATAATAAAGTCAAGATATGACTGCCTTTATGCTCTGCTGTAATTTTAGAGCATTGCTGTTTAGCTACACTTCTTTTCCCTTCCTCGTTTCCCCCAAGCTACACCGCTGCTCCGCTCCCTCCACTGGCTCCCTATTGTTGCTCACATCCAATTCAAAACTCCTGTACTCGCCTATCGCAGTCTCGACCTTTCTGTTCTCTCCTATCTCCAGACTATAATTTCTCCTCACACCCCCTCTCACCCCCTCCGCTCCACCACTAGCACAAATTAGCAGTACTACCCCTCCGCTCACCCGCTTCCACAGCCCACTCCTTCTCCACCCTCGCCCCTCAGTGGTGGAATGACCTACCCACGGATATCAGGACTGCTCAGTCCCTGACCACCTTCCGGCGCCTCGTCAAGACAGCATATGTAAAACTTTCCACTATACTGGACTATATGGCACCCAATTGTTCCAGTACTTGCATCAGCTTGTACTTGCATTGAACTGCTCCATACCTTGCCGGATTCTACTACTGCTCTTAATTATAACTACTTCCTGTATCGTGTATTTGACTTCTCTTACAGGTATCCGTATTCACTTTTTTTAATATTTGCTCTTATTTGAAATCATTCTGATCCAGTTATTGTATTTACTACGTGCTCATACTGGACTTTACTTGCATAAGCAAATATTTTTATTATAAGTTAACAGCTCTTAGTCGAACTCGCTCTTAAATGTAATTATTTACTGTATTCTTTATGCTCTTATTTGAATTTGATCTTTTTTTTTTTACTAATTTTACTGTACCTTATAACTACTTTGATCTGTAATGTGATATTCTGTAATGCAATATTTTATAATGTGACATTTTGTAATGTGATACTTTGTACTGTGATATTTTGTAAGAATTGTAAGTTGCCCTGGATAAGGGTGTCTGCTAAGAAAGAAATAAATAATAATAATATCAATTTCCCTTGAGATTGATAACATTGGGTTCAAAGGCCTGTTTCTATTGTTATTGATGCATCTTTAATGATCCTGAGAGGCAGTAAGCTGTAAACTTTTCTCTGACAACGATATTTGTGATTCGGATTAATATTACTAAACATAATGTATTATGTTTAGTAATGTAAGTATTTTGCAATTACTGGAGCATGGAACATAATTTGTGCACACTAATGAACTCTCGTTAAATACTGGCCAATTATTTTATTCAGTGAAGTGCAGGTAAAGCTTTTTTTTTTAATAGCATTTATTCTAAAATGTTTTATTGTGGTCCTTTTAAAACTAATTTCATTTCCTCTGTTGACCCATCATTAATTCAGTACATATTCTGCAATTAAGCCAGGACATATTTGCCTCCAGAAATAACTCATTACTTGATGTCACTTGCAGCGACTAATAACCTAAAATAAACCAGTGTAAAGGTGAAATAAGTCCCATAAATTAATATACAGAATGGTTATAAAACCACTAGACCACTTTTAACACAGTCCCTCAAGAGGTTTTGAGTGTTACTGTGAAAAGGCGGCTTTCTATTATTCTTCAATTTGATCTCAACTGCAGAAGCACTTGGTTATACTATAAATTGAGGTATAATATAAAGTTTACTAATAGAACTGAAGTTAAAATATAGATTCACAACATTGCCCAAGTGAGTGCACCATTATTCTCTGATGCCATCAATAAAGCATTTTACTTATCAGCAATTCATCCAGGGGACTCAGCGCTGATAAGGCTAAATTAGTGCCAGTTCCAAACAGCCTCATGTGCAGTCTGGTACAATACTCTAGAAGCTGTGCTGAGACCAACTAAACACATTCATTATGAGACGGTCAGAATAATTCAAGGTGACTTCCTCTTGGATTTCGTTCAAAAATGGACTGTCCTGAGGCTTCAAAGTCCTAAATGAACATTCCAGCTGTACTTCTGTAGCTTTTCTGGCAGAAATATTGTTTAATTAAGCACCTGAAATCTCCTCCAAGAACATGTCATTATAAAAATATAAAATAATATAAAAATGTTTATTTAAAATATACATTTATTGTGGGGACTGAAGTTGGGAGAGGACGAGAAAAGGATAACAGCCCTGCTTTGTAATGGCCTTTTTAGTTCTGTATCACATATTGGTCAAGGATATCCATGGCAACATTCTTCATTTCTTACAGATTGCCACACTGTGGTCTCTGACTATTGTTTAATTATTTTACATGAATATTGTGCTTTAGTCTTGCCCAAGACTACATTGTCTTTAGTTTTATAGTTTCCATACTCATCTGCTAAGCTCTCTGACTTATTCACTTATCTGAATGTGTCATGGTCGTTGCTCCTCCTTTTAACCTAAATCAAGCTGGACACTTTCTGGAAGAAGGCACTTTACCTTCGAAAAGTCCTGCATAATGTGCTGACGTTCAGGACTCAAATTTAATTTGTACCATACCCTCTCTGGAACTTTATTTAAATTCAAGGTCAATTCTCATAATATAAAATCATAAAGGTGGCTGCATTTGTAGATATTGGTGGCAGCACAAAATCCAATATAACTGTATTGTGTCAGCTCTGCTCAATCTCTAGACAAGTGTAAACAGAATAATAATTTGAAAACTTCAATTGCAAAACACATTCACTTTAACAATGAGGTATAATACATTTTATACATTCATAAGCAGTACATTCTCATCACTTTTTGTGCTACTGTGGTTAAATTACTGTACAGGTAGGTGACCTGGTTGATTAACTGTCCCAATACACAAAGCTTTAACTCATGAGTTATTGAAAGAATATATATTTACAAATTTTGAGGGATCTAAAAAAAAAAGGTTTGACATTTATGAAACTGTTCAAGAAGGTTGTGGATTTCTTTAGCAACAGTCTAGTTGCCTAATCAGACTTACACTTACCAGTTGTTTCCTTTATCACAGGAAAATTGCAATTGTAGTATTTTGGATTAACATTTTGAATTAATTGGTGACGTTTTTAAATGCTAAAATGAACCAATCAAACTATGAAAGGAAGTTGGCATGATTCCCAGTGTAGTCCTGCTTATATAAATCATTATGTCATACAGAGCCTTGTAAAAGTCGCATAACTGTATTTGTTATTATTAAAACCAGGCCAGTCTTCATTTAATACAGCCCATGTTTATTAATGAAAATATGTCAAGCAGGCAGCACACATTTTGTACAGTGTGGATTCAGATAAAAGTTTCCTTAAATTAATTAGGGAGAATGTGTAACAGCAAAAGCAAGAAGGGAAGGAAGAAAAACATCTGCCAACTGTAGCCACTAGCAAGTTATACCAGGAATAGCAGGTAGCATTAATGACATTAATTGAATTCTATCATGATGAGACAGTTTGACCAATCACATCAGAGCACCCAAATGTTACCAAGCAATAATGGCAGCGTTCAAATGCCCTTTTTAGCTCGACTGTGAAAAAGAAACTATTAAAAAATAAATAAATAAACTATTCAAACAGGTTAATTTTCATCTTATAAAATGGTGGAGTCAACACAGGTCCACGATGGTGTAGAGCAACAAACATACAATTACATCAACATAAATTTTGCAACATTTTCAATTTTCTATCCCACTATTTTCTATTTCTCTCTTTTACCTACATATTTGTTGAACAAAGCAGACTATTTCAACCACAGCCTTTTTCTAATGTGTAATATCTACGACCTTATATAAATCACCATCAATGCAACAGAATTGCAACTCCTTCCTTACTACTGTAGATACAGCTGTCTGAACCATGGATTTAAATAGTCTTACAATAGCAATATGTGTCTGAGCTCCCATTTTACTACTTTGTGTGTGATATCTCTTGCATTAACTACAACCCACTTTCTGTTCAATATGTCTCTTACCTTATGTGACTGAAGCATGCTTCATTATTTTTCAACCTCCGCCTCCCGTTAGCACCTTTGCAGACAGCCTCCCCATGGGCAGGGGACGACAAATTTAGAATCATTAAAGCCCTTAAATTGCATTTGTGTTTATTTCTAGTTTTGCTTGGCCCAGGTTTCATAAGGGTTTGAATGTTATCAAGAGGACCTTGAAGTTTGAGGTCATATTGGAAGCCTGCGTAACTGTTTCCAGACCGGAGTACTGTGTTCAGAACAACGTGCACAGAAAGAATCCTGACACTGTGTTTTAGACGAGATGAAGATGATTGATGGCGAGGGCATCATTATTTTAGATGGCAGCAAACCAGCCAATCAATACCTCAAACTAGGAGTTTAGAGGGCATTCAGCTTGAAATGTAAATAATGTGTGAGCGTTGAGAATCCACAACTTACCAAATAACACAGCAAGTTTCACTTCAACCTGACAAATGAACAAAACAGGTACAGTATCAAATTCATTGGCAATATTTGGATATTGGCATAAAAAGTATTCAGTGTGTTTAGCAGTTGCAATGGGTAAAGCAAAATACTACAGATTATACAACCATCATTCATAGCTGTGTAGGGTTTTTATATGTAACCAAGATGCCCTTCGCCTGACACTATTTTGTTTCCTCCAGTGCATTTATCTTTACGTTATTAAGCAGTATTGTTCATTTATATTTTTCATGCTAGGACATGGAGCCTAATATATTCTTAGCTGGAAGATGGTGCTTAACCTTCATTATTTTTTAATTCAGAGCTTAGAATGCAAGACAACTACTCATATAGTATTTCCTCAAGTATGCATAAAAGTGACTAGAATAAATGTGTTTATAATGCAATTTGCTTCATCCTGAGTATAAAGTTTTTGCGTATTTATTTTTAATTTGTGTGCCTTTCTCTTCATATCTGCGGTACAGATTTAAAATGTTCCAATAATTTCCGTGGAAGTAATGATTGCCTATTCAAATATATTAAATGACATATTTCAAAGTCACAACCATAAAACGGATTCTCCCTTCCTTGATTCTAATTTAAATTTAAATGTACAATATGCTTTTCCCTTTTCATATTAACATAATCTATATGTTGTTGTGAATTTTAATAATACCATTGTCAAGATCATATTTGTATTTGTTTCCAAAGTACTGTAGATACAGGTCTAGATGTAGGTTAGATAGATACTGTAATGAATAAATAATGTAGTAAATATGACTGGGTTAAATAGAGAATCCTTTATTGCCAGAGGGTCTTGATCAATTAATGGTGCCATAATCCATTCCAATTATGGCTTATTGCTAACAAGCACAACAAGTATACAGTATTACATATGAAATTAATCACAGCTTGTGTGCAGACATTTACAAGATGTACAGTGTATTACTTATCTAATAACTAATATGTGCAAAAGGATATAATGTCTTTCATGGAACGGCTTTCCCTCTGCATGCTATATGCAATACAATTTAAAATCATAGAACTCCTTTCATGCTAGGCCTCGCAAAGCACTGTACATCATGGATTTAGGTTCCAACAACTGCAGAGCAGAGCAAATATAATCAATTACTGTATAAGCTAGAGAAAGCAAATCGTTTTTTGTTTTTATTCAAAGGGGGGTGTGGAGGGGTGGGGGTATTCACTGACACGGGAGACATAAGTATAGTTTATTATTAATAACAATCAATTAAATAATGAATTATGTAGATTGTTGTTAAAAGTAAATTTATGTTTTGGCATTTTTTTTCTTTCTTTTACTCATTGGGTCAGGATGGCTGTATTTATTGATGTTGTTGATATGGTTTAACCTGATGGATATGGATGCTTACAACCTAACTAGTCTAACTGCTCTAACTCTACCTAGTCTCTGGGCTAAATCCTGCCAGAACAGCTACAAAATTAGAGTGTGTCACGTTACAGGAAGTGGCTGAAAACCTGGACTTTAAGATTTTGAGAAAAATGTCAGGACACGGGGGACCTTTGATGGAAACCGTCTAAACCGGCACGTCTGGTCACCCTAGGTGTAGGTGCACATTGGGAAAACAAACAGGTGTATGAGGTCAGCAGCTTCGACAGGTTAAAGGATATTTCAATGTTCAATGTTCTGCCTTTTTCCCAGTAGATGTTATACTTGCACCTGTGTCGTGTCACCTCATCTCTGTGGCTTCTGGGTCAGAACAATTCCCTGGCTGTATGTCAGTCAATATGGGAAGCAGCTGATTGGTTCTTGACAGGAAATACAGTAAGCCACTGAAGGAGTGGGAACAATTTCAGCATCCATGTGAAATGACCAAGCAAGTGCAGCACTATGTGAAAGCATTTCTTTAACCAGTGTAGTATCAGATACTAAGTATTAAAATAAAAATGCATGTTTACAACAATATGTTTCATAAACAGGTAACATTGAGAGACCTGTAAAAGGTGCACAACAGGTACAGATATGTGGAATTATTTTCTTAGACTACATTGAGTATTCCATCACAGGCTTATGGTTTTTAAATAGCCATCCTCTCAGTATTGGTCTTGTCCAATGTCTAGCAAGGTACACACGATTCTGTCGGAATTAGCTGAATCATTTTGGAAGTATTTTTATGTATACCTTATCCTCTGCTATACTATACAATGTGTATGGTTTAACTAATAACCCAACATATTGAACAGCACTTTATATTTCAAATACAGAAGTCAGGAAACAAATGCACAATGGAGTATAGTATCACAGAGCCTGTTCCTAGATGTCTGATACAACCTGTACTTATCTTGTCATATACAACTGGCAGTCAATGCATTTATACACGCCCCATTACATAGGTTTAATGTTTTACCCTGACAGATTTTTACATTTTATAGATTTCTCTGCATGAAGCCTTATACATTTCTGTCAAATAGACTTAATCAATCAATGTCAAACATACATTTTAATAATAGAATATATGAGAACGATGACAGAAAATGCGAAGACTTTTTTTTTGAAGAAGAAAAATGCAATGGAATCATACACAATTCTGGTAATATGATTTAGTGAATGAAGTCATTGTAATTATCCTAAATGTCAAATTATAAAACTGCATAACCTCCCATCATTGTTCAACGTGCAAGTGATTTGTCTTCTTTACACTCTTGTATGGATGTCTGTGCCACAAAAAGTAATGAGTTACATATCTGCCTGAATTAGAAAATTTCAATTATAACGCTAATACTGCCTGGATGAAAAAAATACATTTTCACAGAAGTAGTAATGATCAATTTCAGTCATTTAAATCACATCATGAGTTTACTAAACCTCATGGTAAAAAATATAGTTGGTTGGAGTATGAACTGTTGAATCTTGTAACTAGATATGGAAACATTATTTAAAAACGTCAGTATATGACTGTGGCATTTTTATAAATCAATCAGTACAACTGCTGTGATATCAACCATTTGACCTTCTATGCCAGTCTTCATGTTAATGATGCTTTTCACAGATTCTTAATAGTAGAATATATATATACACTGCTCAAAAAAATGAAAAAGCAAAATTGTTGTTAATTGTGCTTTGGAAAAAATATCAAGTTTGAAAGGTTGCTCCTTTAATTTCTATCTATCTATCTATCTATCTATCTATCTATCTATCTATCTATCTATCTATCTCATATAAGTAGCATCTTTATTTTTAGTCCCCACAGAAGGATCTAAACCATATAAACAACATTCATCATATCCTATATAAGTTTATGACAAATTAGTTTAAATATGTTTTAGGAGCCTTTGAAAGCAGCCTGATATTAAAATTAAGTGGGACATTTTAGTCTGTGGTTTCTTAGACAGGCTGACCTTTTCAATGTGACCTTAATTAATTCATATTGTATAAGCAAACAGGAAAATATGATTCTCAGGTTGAAGTGAAGCAAATTTTCATGAAATGTTTAGGGGTGTCCTATATACAGTTTATATGTGCAATATTACATTTTATAGAAAAGCTTGACGCTGTGTTAATCTCTAGTTATTTATTGATGCCACATGTTTGTAACCACACAGGTATTTTAATTAAAATTAAGCACCAGGGATCAGTAAGCATGGAGGTGTTGAAAACGCAACAGTAAGCCCTTTCCTTCTCTTTAATTAGTATCCAGTAGCATGTGCCATCATACATTGTCATCAACATGTCACAATCATTAGAAGCTGATTTATTGCTTTATAGGTCCGTTGAGGATGTGACCTATTTCTTTAAAAAAAAAAAAAATCTTAATAATGCTGCAGCAAAACTAAAAACTCTGAAAAGAATACATAATATGTATAACCTTTTTAAATTGATGACATAATAGCAATGAATGAATCTTTGTATAATTAATTCAAGAGCACAATTATGCTAAACGTTTTTATACAGCAGCAACAACAAAAAAAAGATTGGAATGGCGCCAACCTAAACAACATGTGTATGCAAAACAGTTATACATGCATGATATGTGTTTAAACATGGAAAGGGTGATATTACATTCAGATACACTAGATGGAAATGAGGTAACACACTAGTTTGCAACTTGTTATATACTATACAACATTATAGCAATTATGCTATGAAAAGTTATAGGTAATCATTAGAAATGGTAACACTAACTGACATGTTATAAGAATTTTCTAATATATAACCCCTTTGGCTACAACATTAGACACGATTTCCATTTCCCAGTAAGATCAAAACAGGACCTCACGTTGCCCAATGGAGCCATTGTGTTTTTCAAAGAGGCCACACTTATTTTATTGTAGGTTTCACACTGCTATAGCCTTTATGTTCTAGCCTTATATCTGTTTTTTTCACTGAATGCATTAAATCTGTTTGCAGCATTCAACTTTACTGTATATGGCACTGATTGGCATATTGGCACATTCTCTGTTTTCATGCTCAGGATTCCAACACAGTCATGTGAATATGGTGTTAAGTGGCTCACTGGTGTAAGTCTTTTCAGTGGGTTACCCAGAATGATATGCTCAATACAAAAATGAGTCTGTTTAATGCTAATACCTAATATTAAACATCAGTGACATCATGCAAAATACTGAATAAGGCAATATTGACCTATATTCCAGGGAGACCGCACACAGTCCTTACTTGTTCTTCCTGATCCCATTGGTCGCCTTTGGGACTGTTGGACTATGTGAGGGACACTAAATAAATGAGCCTGTTTTATAGAGCACTTGATGTGTACATCTTTCATAACTGCTTCTTTATTTCACCCAACAGTCTACATTGTTCTAGATACATCATTCCGTTTGCTTCAAATCATTATCACTCATGCTAGCAAAGCAATTCCAGTTCACACCAGTATTAGACATTGTGACCTTGCAGTTGCACGGACTGCCTAAAACTCAGTACATTCTCTAATGAACATTTTATTCAGTTCATACCTCAACTTTATACTATATGTAATCATGCAGTGAGCTCAAGCAACTGCCCGTGGATACATACTGCATATCGGTTCATTAAAATTACAAAACTGTGCCTTT
Source organism: Acipenser oxyrinchus oxyrinchus (assembly GCA_030684275.1). Taxonomy (NCBI): domain Eukaryota; kingdom Metazoa; phylum Chordata; class Actinopteri; order Acipenseriformes; family Acipenseridae; genus Acipenser; species Acipenser oxyrinchus. Next base: position 6,638,326 of record CM060264.1, on the reverse strand, counting down.
AAATCTTACCCACGGGTATTTATAAATGCTTACACATTCTGTGTCTGCAGCTGCTAGCTAACACTGCTAACAAACATTTCAATGCAAACCTTTCACTTACCATAGTCTATCTCCTTCTCAGTAATTTTTCACAGACTTACATGCCTTTGTCTTGTGGAAGGTCATGAAAAACTCCAGTTTGTACCTTATCCTAGTACCAATTTAAGAAAAATAAAATGCACAGACAAATAATACAGTTTTATATTGCAACAATGGTACTGCTTACTAATATTGAATTAATTTAATTGCTGTTTTCAACCTTTAGAATGGTAGAGATCAGGTCCTTTGTAACAGTAATTTCATTTATTGGCACTGTATCAGGAATTCTCATCTCTGTTCATTATTACAATAAGAAAAATCTAATCAGTACGCTCTGTTTCTAAAAGTTTAGGTTATGACTTTGTGGGTTTCCATACCCTCCTTAAGGAAATTAAAACTGTGAAAATATAGTTTATTACTTTATTAGTGAAAGCAGCTTTAATGTGCTTCATGAAAAAAAGGTCAAAATATATGTTATTAAAAATAAAATCAAAACTAATGATTTAACAAAATTAGATTTAAGTTTAACATGATGACATTTCAGCAAATCTTATTTATTTAATATCTTCACAGTCTTCTTATTACCCTAACCCCAGTGGCATTGATGCTCAGTAATTACACTTCTTATGGATATGTTTGTTCCATAAGCCTTGTAGAGTTGTGAATGCAATTCATTACTTATTAAAACATGCCTGAAGGGCCCTCTGGAAGGTCTCACTTCCATATGGGTCCAAAGCATTATTTTATTTAAAAGTCTGCGCATGTTGCTCTTTTCCCTCATCATACCACCTGGACCCTTTGATAGGAATGATAAATGTCGGTTACAAGCAAACACGCATTTACAGGAAGGACTATTCTGTATTTAATTAGTAGGACCTGGCAGCAGCACTTTGCAAAAACCCACCGGAGGCACACGTGGGTTGCAGTTGTCATTCAGATAGTGTCACATGATCACAAACCTGATTGTTTGGTTTATTGCATCACATATTGCATCACATAAGTGCAGCAGTGTGGAGTAGTGGTTAGGGCTCTGGACTCCTGACTGGACGGTTGTGGGTTCAATCCCAGGTGGGGACATTGCTGCTGCACCCTTGAGCAAGGTACTTTACCAAGATTGATCCAGTAAAACCCAACTGTATAAATGGGTAATTGTATGTAAAAATAATGTGTTAAAAATAATGTAATTGTATGTAAAAATAATGTGATATCTTGTAACAATTGTAAGTCACCCTGGATAAGGGTGTCTGCTAAGAAATAAATAATAATAAAATCTAAATGTGAGGAATATGAGAGAGGGAGAGGTTCATAATTGATCATTTAAAACAAAAACATAATAATCTCAAATGGCTAACAATAAAATACAAAATCCACAACAGATTACATGTGGACTAACCCATCTTCTGGACATCACTGTCTACTGCAGCTGGCTTCAAAAGATACTATCTACGCATTGTTAAACTTTGAATTCTTGGTTGAGTGACTAAAGTACAGTATACTGCTTAACTTCAGGCTGTAGACATGAATGATGAGGCTGGCGTTTGGTAAAAGTGTGACAACTTTTCTTGGTTTTCCTCTCTGAAGGTTTAAGATGGTGTTTTTGGAACATGAGGAACTTCCTGTGTTTAATTGCTGTTTTATTTGTCAGTTAAAAACTAAAACAGATATTTATAGATCTGGGTATTTGAGAAAAACAGTCTGCTGAGAAATCAGATAATTATATCAAGAATGCAAGATCAGTTTCCTAAGGCAAACACAGCCAATACAATTATATTGTTGGTTGAAAAATAAAAAAGATTGTTTTTGTTTAACTTTAGGGGAAAAGCTTGCAGAACATATTAAAATGAATAACACAAAAGAATTGCCTTCAGGCTGACATGTGTTAATATGTTATTTGGCTACACTCTAATTTGCTGTTCTGCATATAAGCCTCAAGCAAATGAAACTGGAATTAGAATTATACATGTGCATTAGCAGAAAAATAAAGCAATGAATTGTAAAGTTATTAACATTCATGTCCTACTGCAATATTAAGCTGTAGTCATCCACTCCAGTATTACAAGAACAAGAATGTCAGAATGAGCTAGAACACCATTTTATCAGAGTGATTTCTAAAGGTCATTCATGTAGAACATGAAATACTATCCAACCATATTACCATATATTACACTGAAATATACAAAAAAACAACGTTATTTTACATGCAGTTTAAAGTGGCCTTATAACGTAAGTGATAGTTCTGTACAACATGTGCAATTCCTTTTTTCCCCAGATAACATTATTTTTCCTCAATTGGCTGAGGAATCTAAAAGTGAATTTAAAAAAAAAAAAAAAAAGCTTTACTGAAAGGTTTCAATGTTAATCATCGTGAGTGAACATAGCAATTGGATGGAAAAAAGTTGTTCTGATCTTGCTAGTGAATTACTAATATTTTTCTAGGCATCATAAATCTACTACTATACAGGACAAATTTCAGATTTTTAAATAGATTATTATTATTATTATTATTATTATTATTATTATTATTATTATTATTATTATTATTATTATTAGCAGATGCCCTTACCCAGGGCGACTTACAGTTGAATACAAAACTATAAATCAACAATTACAGTACAATTAAGAGCAAGATACAAAATACAATGACTTCAGTCCTAATAAGAACAAAAGGCATTTAAGCATAGGGTGGCTATATAAATTAGTGCAGGTGAAGTGGAAAGCTTATATACAGCGTAATGTATATTTATATTTGAGATGAAGTGTTCTGAAAGTTACTGTTCCATAATTTGAAAGTGGTCATTTTACCAGGTATCATACTACTGTAATTTAAGTAAAATAACATTTTATATATATATATATATATATATATATATATATATATATATATATATATATATATATATATATATATATATATATATATATATATAATAAAACACTTGTTCACTAAATAACATCCTCATGGTTTAATAACTAGAAGTGCATTTCAATATAAACATGGACTTACTTAATATATGTAATATTATAATTTGTATTACTATAATAACATAGTTGGTACCTTGTATGTATATTTAAAATTACAGTTGTTTTGCCCTGAAAACACCGTGCCAGTCTGTTAAGTTAAGCCAGCTGGGTTCTGATTCATTTACTCTTTTGAGACAGCTCAGCTCTCACTTTCTATGTGTAACACCTCCTCGGGAGCCGAGACAGAAGAAAGCGCCTACAGTAAATGGCACAGGATCAAAATCAGTAGTCCGACTACGTCACTGAGGGAATTGCGCCCTCAGAATTTGAGCAATTTTGGTTAGCACATCCAATTGAGTCCCTTATAGTTCAGTTTCTCACAGGTTCGTTTTATAAGGCAGTGGTACATAACGGGTGTAATTAGAGGAGAAATGGCACACAGACATGAACACAAAATCTTAAAATGTTTATTAGGAACATATACATTGAAAGTAGGAGGGTCAATCCAAGTAGGATAGCAAAATTTACATAAAAGCGGCCAATTACTACAAACAAACATCAGCAGCTTCAATAAATACAGCAGTGTGGTAGTGTGCTGTACTGAATAGCTCAGGTAGAGAAAAACAAACTAACAAAAGTGCAAATATTACTTATCCTAATAATCTCATAATCTCGAGAATAGTTAGATCTCACAAAGGCAGGTTTACAATCTTACACTCGCAAAAATATAACAGCCGTAGGATTATTTAATAAGGAAAGTTACACAACACTAGTGCTGCCTCCCCGATAACCTCTCGTTCTCTACATTCCATTCCTGTGTCTGCATGAGAACCCAGCCTTTAAAAAAGATCCAGGTGAGGCGAATCAACATACTTGATAGGAGGATGGGAAAGGGAGGAAGATCAGGGGGCCGTCCTAAAGCAATAACATAAATGACAAAAAATAAACAAGCGTAGTGGCGACCCGCCACATATGGATTTGAACTCTCCAGCTGACACTGTTGATTATCAAATGAAACTGCAGGGATATCACTTCTTTACATGTTAACTGACTGACCTTCGACAAGAACCCTTTCTGTCTGCAATGATGTGTGTGAGATACACTGAGATTAACAGACAGACCTCTAACCCGCAGGTAATTGCCTTTTCTAAACAAAATGCTCCAGTTACTTTGCTCCACATTTCAGTTCACATCTTGCCAACGCCTTTTCCATTTTGAACCCAGGACAATCATAAATCGTTTGCATGAGATAATGGTACAATAAATAAATGATACTTAGAATGCTTATACAGTATAGAGTGGTGCATGCAGGGTAAGAATAATAAGGCAATGTGCCATTGGCTTTACAGTACCCCAATGTATTACTGGCAGTATTTCTATGCGTATTAGTGTGTGAATATTTTTCAGCTCCCTGGACACTAATTATAATATACAGCATAGCTGTACATTTTTCATCAACTTTAAAAGGAAGCTACTGTATTTTCTAACCTCTACAGCATAGGAATCATCTACTCTTCAGTACTTCTGCAGTTGCTCTCAGCATAAACGTTGCCTCATTCATTTATCAAGTAAATTACTTGGATTATCATTTCTCTCTGAGAAATATGACATCAAATAAAGGGCTGTAGAAGCAGACCCCCATGGGGAAAAACCATCAGGTTCATAGACTCCACTCTCTGGGAAGAGTATAGTTACCTGTTCAATTGCTATCAAGGTGATGCAGGACCCTTTAAACACAGCTCTGAAAAGAACTTAATCATTTGCTTCAGACTTTCAAGAAGATTTTTTTGCATTTTAACAAAAGGTCATAGCTGTCATTCCTGAACAGCAAATCATGGGGTTTAGAATTGCTTAATTAAACAGAAGAATCCCTGTCAGAAAGAAGGAGCAGATTTGAGACAATAATAGGAGTTCCAAATGGACTGTGACATGGATTGGACATCTAAGACAACATATTATTTCTTATCAATTTGATGATGTCATTGGGGGTTTTAAAGGTGTGTTTCAACACATTTAAAATTAGTTGTTCGACATTTTCTTTGTCCAATATTTTCTCCTAAATTAGTCTTGATATTCAATGTATTCAAATCTCTGATTAACGTTCAGTCCACAGGAAATATCCAGTGAAAGATTCTTTCTTTCAACATACTGTTTTAACATACTTTGTAAAAGTAATGGACAAACAAAGCTTTCTGATTGGCATTTAGCGATCACATGACCACGCAGGAATTTTCAATTACCCATTTTATAAGTGCAGTAAAACATTATTAAGTTGCTTTGGGAGTGTCGGATGGATGGCCTAATCTAAGGGTTACTATGGCAGGTAAATGGGGAAGAAGTGCAGTAAAACATGGAGATAGAGCCTTAGGCATTTGCCTTCCTCACAAGCTGATAAACATCTTCGATGCTTCTGGGGTAAAAACATCGGCCTCCGATGTGTGTGTGTTAATTTGCCTTGCCTAGTCTCTGATTAGATAGGTATTGTCCTATTTGTATATCTGTTAAGTAACTGGAAATATAATTACTATCATATAATAATTGCATGTAAACTGTTAAATAGCAATTAAATAATGTCCAAAAATTATAATCCATGACATGTAAGAAGGAGAATGTAAAGATTTCACCCTTCTCTTTTCATGTCAAACATTATCTGTTATACTCACCACACTGTATATATGCTACTATAGCAGATATTTTTCAGCACTGGTGTGAGCTTGTTACCTTGGTTACCAAGTCCCTGATTTGTTGAGGTTCTCATTTATCACCATCCTCTATACAGGTGTGATGCTTTGTCTGTTCCATATATTAATTCACATTCTTTCTCCCCATTTGCACATTCTTTCAGTAGACTGCTGTACATTTTACCCATAAATATATATATATATATTTTTCACCAGCTGCCTTTTTCCATTGCACATTCTCAGCACTTATTATCTTAAGAGCTTGGTGCAGAATAATAGTAACCGTTCTTATAGTACTGTATGGCTGAAGCATAGCCTGTTTTATTAGTAATAATTGTATTATAGATGCATTATTGATAGATCCTTAAACAAAAGTTTTACTACTGAGTCTGTTTATTGTTCTTGTGATATGCTGATTCCTATATTGTATCAGTCAACCGTTTGTATGGCAAGACAAATGAGATACTGTCATAATGATCTTGTTGAATGATTTGATACATCCTCTGCTGTATAATATATCCATGAGGGATTCAATAGCAAATGTTAAACTAATTTAGTCTTCAACAGGTATAACCAACAGGTGGGTTTCCATTTGAGAATTCTTCTTGTTGGATTTGCCACTTCACACAGATATAAGTATTTTATTAAATTTGACAGAAACTATGAGAGTTTTTATATGAAGCCGTTTGGAACAGCCAATGCATGTAATACTGTATAAACCTTGAAGAAAAACATTTGCCTTTGATCAGACATACAGTAATAAAACACAGCTCTGTATAATTTATTCATTTTCTACTTCAGTCCTCTGATTTAACCTAACACTGTTTATAAAGAAAGCAATAAAACAAACACCTTCCAACTAACATGTCACCTATACTACAAAACCATCTACAGTTTACTTGTGCTTAAAACTTACAGTGAAAGTTACAGTGAATTGTACACAGTGCAAGGTTCCTGGCTTTTGCTTCTGCTTAATGAATCATTGGTATATTGAGCCAGAAGCTGGGAGATTGAAGTGGCAAGTTACATCTCTCAACTGAAAATGTTATGATTGCAGAAATACAGAGTATCTTCCCTAATACCATCTGTCAATACCTTACAATGATTTGTTCTGGGGCATACAAACATGGCTAGGTTAGGTTCAATTGCCACTAACACGAGCCACCGGACTGGACTGGTATAGGCACAATGTCACCTTATTAAAAATGTTAATTAAAAAAAAGTGTAAGAATTGGTCTAAACTACTGTAATATTAATAAACCAAGTCAATGGATACATATACAAAGAAAACTGTCAGGAAAATGCTGGCAGAAGCCTGATGTTAATACTGTCTAGGCATTGCCGTCTAGCATTCTTCTGTAGTTAACGGGTACCAAAAGAACCAACGTTTTGGAGTTAGGGGTAAGGATGGTGTGTTTTTATCTATTAATGTTATATTGGTAATTAAGGTATCAGAGCATTCCACCACTTTAGGTCTCTGACAAAAAAGGACCCCAACACAATTAGAGAGTAAGGCATGACTTACAAAGTGCTATGCCAAGCTGTCTCTATTGATACGAAGGCAAGAGAACACTGTCATGGAACAGAGCAAACATAAATCTTATGCAAGTGCAAAAAGATGGATGTTTACTCTTCAGTCTGCTGTTGAGGAAGATTATTGTTATCTTACTGAACGAGCCATGCTCATTGTCAGTAAATGGTATAGAAACAAAACATTTGGCAGCACCTACAAAGGATTGTTGCAAGTTCTTTAATTAGACAAGCCACTGTTTATCTCAGCTCAAATAATGTTCACCCTGTCAAATATTTTATATCCAAAATCATTTGAAAAACTGCATGACAGGATCAGGCAGAAAAAGCAGTTGTGATCTAATTTGCATCCTTTTGGTTTCATTGCTCGTGGCATGTTGTAGTTAGATACCAACAGAGGACACCGTTTATTACTTTTGGACTTAAGCTTAATGATGTGTGATACAGATCTGCAGGGAAACTGGCATCAAGGTCTTTTAGAGTACATAGTAATGTAGGTACAATAACTTATATTCATATCTTCTGTATTTTTCTAGTCCCTGTATTTTTTTCTTACAATAAACAATGTTGTTTGCCAGACAATAGAATAATTGATCTTATATTTGAATAGGCACATATAAGAAACTATAGAGATGTGATTTCAAATCTAGATTCCGGTAAGTAAACTGTGTTTAGTTTAGTTTAGTTAGTTTCAGTTTGCTATCTCTGCTGTATCTGGCACAATTAAGATATGCCACTTGGAATGGCTTCTGTTTTATGTTTTCCTTCATATAGATTACTATCTTCACTTCAGTGCAGCAAAATATAAGTAAATATATACTGCTGCACCTAATGTGAATATATTGGACTGAGTTCAAATCCAGAATAACATTGATTCCCAAATGTGTTTGGCAATGTGCAATATATTCACTGGGTGAAAAGGCTATATATATTGGGTGTTTTAACTATTTTCATCACATCTCCCCTTTCCTTCCCCCCACCCCTCTCCTTTAGTCTCCCTGTTAAAATGTATTTTAAATGTTTTTACAATTCAAAATGACACACTGGGTTCACTTTTCCTACTGTTGACATCAAGAGTTGTATTCCTAATATAAATAATATAATTCACTAATTGTGATTGGCCAATTTAGAAAACTTCAACCTCTTTTGGATGTGCCAAGATTGTGAAGTGTTGATAAATGATAAGAGAAGTTATTCTTCATTCTAATCTGTATTGAGATTGATAGAAATAATGAGATTGAATAACTGTGTTAAGCATAGACCTATATGAGCAGTAGGGATTGGCAAGCAGTAGATTACTCTGTGTGTCACTCCTGAATGATTTTATTTCTTTTACGGTTACTAAAAATGTTTAATAATATTTCAATGCTGTCTCTTTGAGGCCACTGACTCCGCCCACTCATCACCCATTGTCCAATTGATGTCCACTCGCATTCATACACACACACACGAACAACTGACATGCAGGCAGGCTGCTAGGGAGAGAGATTAGCCTGCAAAACAGGCTCACATCACACATCCACTCACATCAGCGGACAACACAGGAAACATTATATGTACAGTATACAGTTCCCTTTCAAGTCGAAAATAACCATCAAATATGGGATATTGCCGTCAGGCAGTAGCGATTGGCTGAGCTTTTATAGCAAAGCTGCCGATAGGCCTCTGCGCGAGCTGCCACGTAAGCCCGCCCCCTTGGGAGCTTACTATACGCAGCGCGCAGAGACTCACGTCCTCTTTTGTCTTCAGCCTTGGTAGCGGTAGGTATTAGAGCTCGTAGCTGTTGTACTCGATAAGCTTAAAAAGCTTGAGAAGCTGGTTTTTGCCCCTTCTCTGGGTTTATTCAGTTACGTTTTGTTGTTGTTAAGGATTATATAGATTGTGTATATATTTTATATATTTTATATATTTCCTTCACGCTTTGCTTTGCATCGCGTTGTCTCGTGGTCTCCGTCTTTCCTGTGTTAATAATTATTTTTGATTATTAGTGTTGTGTTTTGGGTTTTGTATTAAAATTGTATATATTCTGTGTGTGTATATATATTTTGTGAAGCGCACGTTGCGTTGGCCTTGGCCGCGCGCGTGTCTGCAGCCCCGGTCTTGCCTTGGCTAGACCGCGTGTGTGGAGCCTGCACTGCTGTCTCCCACATACTGCCTGCGGTGTGTAAAAAAAAAAAAAAAAAAAAACAACCGCGTGGTAGTTGTACTGTGCCCACATATATTGTGCCCCAGTTACATAATCACTACCATTAGTGCTGCTGCAGCATTAAAAAAAAAAAAAAAAAAAAAAAAAAAATCCCATTCACTACACAGAGGAAGACGACCACTAAGCCCAATCCCCAGCACCAACAGGTAAGTAGTGCACAGCATCCAGGACACTGTACCAGCACTTAGCGTGTCTGCTCTGCGGGTCAGCTGACGCTTAGGCGTCTGTGCTAGCGTTCTATGCTCGGTACTCACGCTCCGGCGTGCTACGCTTCGGCGTTTGGTGTCGGCGCTTTGCCGCTTGGTGCAGCGCTTCGGCGCTTTGTGCAGCGCATCAGCGCTTGGTGCTAGCGCGTCTGCGCTTGGGGACTTCGGCGCATCGACGCCTCGGCGCTTCGGTGCACGCACCTCGGCGCTCGGCGCCGGCGCCGGCGCTTGGTGCACGGACCTCGGCGCTTCGATGTTTGGCGCTCTGGCGTCGGCGCCTCGGCGCTTCGGTGCCGCACCTCGGCGCTTCGGTGCACGCCTCGGCGGCTCGGCGACTCGCGCTCGGCGCTTCGGTGCACGCACCTCGGCGCTCGGCAGCCGGCGCTCGGCGCTCGGCGCGTCGACGCCTCGACGCTCGGTGCACGCACCTCGGCGCTTCGGCAGCTCGGCTTCGGCGCTTCGGTGCACGCACCTCGGCGCTCGGCGCCTCGGCGCTTCGGTCGCGTCGGCGCTTCGGCGCGCGCACCTCGGCGTCGGCGCTCGGTCGCGTCGGCGCCTAACGCTTCGGTGCACGCACCTCGGCGCTTCGGTGCCGGCGCCTCGGCGCCGGTGCACGCACCTCGGCGCTGGCGCTTTGGCTCGGCGCTCGGTGCATCGGCGCCTTTACAACAGTGGCAACCATGTCCGGGTTCCACCGTTGCGTCACCTGCCAGGCAAAATTGCCAGCGAGCGATCCCCATGAGGACTGTGTGGCGTGCCTGGGACCAGAGCACGCCGCATCCGCGTTGGTGGATAGGGCTTTTTGCCATTTTTGTGCTGGGTTCCAGACACGCACCCTCCGCCAAAGGGCGAAGAAAGCAGTGGGTGGGCACTCTCCTTCCTCTGGATCGTCCCACACCATTTCTGCCCGCCGTCGTCTACGGCGGCGCCGCCAATCGCGGCTGCAGCTGTCCAGGAGCCCGTCCTCCCAGCTAACGGCTGGTCAGAGGTCCCCACCAGGCGCTCGGGAGCGCAGCCCCTCCCTCGTAGGTGCGCCCGCGTCGGAGTCGGCGTCACACTCCAGATCGCCTCGGCGGAGAGCGCGCTCGCTCCCTCGTCGGGACAGGCGATACAGAGACAGGTCGGGGTGGCGGAGCTAACCTCCAAAATGTCTCAGTTTATGGAGGTTATGATGGGGCAGCAGTCCATCCTAATGTCCCTAGCAAATGTGGTGCCTCCAGTCCCAGAACAATCGACTGGGCCCATTGCTAGCCAACCAGTGGCCCCTCCACAACCTGCACCGGTCGTCGCCCTTCCAGTGCAATCTCAAGGGGAGTGGGATATCGATGCGGTGTCCAGAGATGCATCTGACATCCTGGAGGGGGACAGTATAGAGGCTGAGGTATCCTCCCAGCACTCTGAGCAGGACATCGAGCACCGCGTGCTGGATACCGATGACCCAACGTGGGCCCTGAGAACATCAGGCAGCTGTTAACCCGCCCCTACACTGTCTCCCAGCTCCAGTTCTGGCAACAATGCACCAACGACATCTGGGTGCACAAAACTATATCCACCGGGTACACCCTTCAGTTCCAGTTAAAACCTCCCCCCTTCCGGGGAGTGGTTGTAACTGCAGTGAAGGACTCGGTTCAGTCCTCAGCTCTGAATGTGGAAATACAGGCATTGCTCAGCAAGCGTGCCATTCAACAAGTAGACCCTGCTCTGATCGACCAGGGTTCTATTCCAAATACTTCCTGGTGCCCAAGAAGGGCGGCGGGCTCCGTCCTATTTTAGATCTGCGTGTACTGAACAAATACCTGCGGGTGTTATCGTTCAGGATGCTTACGCACAGGCACATCATTCAGTCAGTCCGACATGGGGACTGGTTCACCACCGTGGACCTGACAGATCGTGCTTTCACGTTCCCATCTGCCGGGTCACAGGAAGTATCTGCGTTTAGCATTTCAGAGCAGGGTATACGAGTTTTGTGTCCTTCCATTCGGCCTGTCACTAGCTCCTCGAACCTTTTCGAAATGTATGGATGCCATTCTAGCTCCTTTGCGGGCTCAAGGTGTCCGACTGCTGAATTATCTGGACGACTGGCTGCGTCTGCGCGCGGTCGAAGGAGCAGGTGGCACAGCACACAGTGATGGTTACAGACCATCTTCAGCGGCTAGGTCTGAAGATCAATTCAGAAAACAGCCGCCTAGTGCCGAGCCAACAGACCGAATTCTTGGGTCTGCATCTGGATTCAGTGTCCATGGGCGACCCTGTCGACACAAAGAGTTGCCTCAATAGAGCGGTGTCTCTCCCTATTCAGGTTGAGACAAACAGTCAGCATGGAGCTGTGTCAGCGCATGCTGGGGTTGATGGCTGCCGCCTCACAAGCCCTTCCTTTGGGCTTACTACACCAGAGACCTCTGCAGGCCTGGTTCAATGCCTTCGCGTTGCATCCGCGGAGAGACAAACACCGCAGGCTAAGGGTATCCCGAGCCTGCTGGGAAGCGCTACGCTGGTGGAAAGTTCCGTCAAACCTCCGCCAAGGCGCACTCTTGGGTCCCATTTTCAGAAGGCAGGTCATCACGACCGGCGCTTCCAACCACGGTTGGGGAGCGGTCTGGAGCGGGACAGGGACCCGTGGAGTGTGGTCAGGACCCTGGAGGTCAGCCCACATCAATGCTCTGGAGCTCAGGCGGTGGACCTCGCCCTCCAGCATTTCTTGCCAGTGCTTCTAGGCAAGCATGTGTTAGTGCGGTCAGACAACACCACAGTTGTGGCGTACATCAACCGCCAGGGCGGCTTGCGGTCCCCGGTCTTCACCGGATGGTAGCACGGATGTTGCTATGGGCACAACGCGTTTAACCTCTCTGCGTGCGGTTCACCTACCGGGCAGAGTCAATTACGCAGCGGATCTCCTATCCAGAGGAGGCCCTCTTGCCGGCGAATGGCGTCTCCACCCTCAAGTGGTAGAGCGCATCTGGGAATGGTTCGGCACAGCCCAGGTGGATCTCTTTGCTTCGCAAGAGACCACGCACTGCCCCCTATGGTTCTCAATGAAGGATCTCGACAGCCCCCTAGGAGTCGATGCACTGGCTCACGAATGGCCGCCAGGGCTCCTATATGCGTTCCACCGATTCCGATGCTCCCGCCTTCTTGGAGAAGGTCAGGGTAGAAACAGCGACAGTGATTCTAATCGCTCCTCGGTGGCCTCAGAGAATATGGTTCCCCAGCCTGGTGCAGTTGTTGCCGCGATCGGCCGAGGGAGCTCCCTCTGCGGCGGACCTGTTGTCCCAAGCCCAAGGAGGGCTATGGCACCCGAACCCCAAGCTCATGCAGCTATGGGCTTGGCCCCTGAGCAGGCGCCTGTCAGCCTTAGGGCTCTCGGCGGTTATTTCGACCATTCAGAGTGCTAGAGCACCCTCTACTAGGTAGCAGTATCGTGCAAGTGGCAGTTGTTTCAAAGTTGGTGTCTGGCGGAAGGCCATGACCCAATATCCTGCCCTATGGCAGTGATATTACAGTTTCTACAGAAACTGTTAGATGAGAAATCTCCTCTACACTTAAAGTGTACTTAGCCGCCATATCGGCTTGCCATGTACGTATTGACGGTTTGTCACCAGGTTGCCATTTTCTGGCATCGCAGTTCCTGAATGGCGCAAGGCGTTTGTGGCCTCAAGGACGACCAGTTTACGTCATGGAGCCTTGATGTGGTGCTGGAAGCCCTTACCAAGGCACCGTTCGAGCCTCTCCACAGCGTGGACATGAAGCTTCGTGTCTATAAAAACTGCGTTTTTGCTATCAGTGGTTTCAGCAAAACGGCGTGGGCGAGTTACCGCACTTTCAGTGCATTCATCATGTACTTTCGTTTAGTAGGAGACGGTTCTAAGGTCTCCATGCGTCCAAACCCGGCCTTTTACCCAAGGTCATATCCCGTTTCATATGAACCAACCAGTCGAGTTGATGGCGTTCCATCCTCCTCCTTTTTCTTCCCCAGAGGAAGAACGGTTACACAGGCTCTGCCCGTGCGGGCATTGAGATGTTATATTGACCGTTACAAGCGGCTGTGAGGCAAACTGAACAATTGTTCAGTATGCCATGGTTCTAGGACTTTGGGTCAGCCGTTGTCTAAACAACGCCTTTCCCACTGGATAGTGGATGCTATTAAATTAGCTTATGAATCTGCAGGCCTTCCGCCACCAGGGCAGTTGAAGGCTCATTCCACTAGGGGTATGGCGACATCCTGGGCCCTCTTTAGAGGGGTGCGGTGTCTGACATTTGCGCTGCAGCCAGTTGGGCTACACGCATACTTTCATGAGGTTTTACGGTTGAGCGTGCTGGATTCCTCTGCTCCACTGTTTGGAGCATCTGTACTACACTCTATGATCCCTCAAGTTGCGGACATATAGAGTGGTTGACAGCATGGTGTTGAATATTCCACCTTAGGACAGGTGTCATTGCGAGCATAGGCGGCTGCGGCGCAGCTCGCATATCGCGTAGATGTATTCCCTACGCGGTTGCGTTATGGCGTAAGTCTGTCCTACTGCCGAGAATCCTCCTCGCGACAGCTTGGGTACACTGTTCCCATATTTGATGGTTATTTTCGACTTGAAGGGAGCGATAGGTTGCGGATGCAACCCGGTTCCCTGAAAGAGAAAATAACCATCAAGCGCGTAATTCGCTCCAGAGGCCTTCACGGCCTGAAGAGCAAAGAGGGCGTGAGTCTCTGCGTGCTGCGTATAGTAAGCTCCCAAGGGGGCGGGCTTACGTGGCAGCTCGCGCAGAGGCCTATCAGCAGCTTTGCTATAAAAGCTCAGCCAATCGCTACTGCCTGACGGCAATATCCCATATTTGATGGTTATTTTCTCTTTCAGGGAACCGGGGTTGCATCCGCAACCTATCGTTTGCTGTGTTTGCCCGGACACTACTATATATGAAGATCATATGGGGAATCCCACATGACAGCCCCCTTGTGGCAATATTACAATATACAGCCTTGCCAAGGAGGCTTCCGCGGGCCAGACGACACACGTCCGCGGGTCGGATTTGGCCCGCTGGCCGCCATTTGCCAACCACTGGATAGGCCATCATTGTTTCCAGGCATTTTAGTCCTTCTCAGTCCAGAGGTGACATATTTGTTGCTCACTTGTCTTGCTTATTCTGGCCAAGAATGACACGTCATGTGGATAAGAACTTCATAATGCCCTCCAAACAGTACTATCTTGCTTCATGATGATTAAGATAGTTTCTTGTTGAGCTAATGTCAAATATAATAACTGTCTCAGATGAAGAAGATTCACTAACATAAATGCAGCTAGTGGCTTTGCATGACAATACAGTTTACAGTGTCGTATACCTGAATATAGAAATGGATTGATGTTCTTCCAATAACATCAGTTTGTTCAGGAATTGTGACATTTTGAGTATCGTTTCAGAGATGTTGTCTGTCACTCACGTACTGTACTCATTCAGGTCAGTATTGTTCTGATAAGAACCTTTTACAATTGCATCATTGTCATATTAAACAGTTTGGAAATTAAAGATTGTGAAAGGTTCTATGATATACATGTATTCTATTAACATGCTGTGACAGAGGGTGTGGTCGCTGTCGCATTATAAATGTAAAGATTGTAAATATTATATTTGCATTGGGCAAAGGTTTTTCGGTAAAACTCCTGCATTTTGTCTAGTTCCCTCCAACAGGCAGACTAGCCAGTCATGTGAGAATGTGGCTGGACTTGGTTAAGTCTGACCTGGCAACTTAAAGTCCTTGTGAGAATGCGGTCCAGTTAAATTGGTTAATTGATTGTTAACTTAGTTTGACAGCAAGTATAAAGGATAAGGAGGAAGCCAGCTCCTCACTGAGATAGCCTTGCCTTGCTGTGCCAAAACTGTTTTTAATTATTATTATTATTTCTAAATAAAAGTGCACCACCCTTTTTTCTGTGTGACTACCTGTTTGCCTACATGGCCGTTGGTCACCCTTTCACAGATGTAAAAGCTGTTTTAAAATGACTGGTATGTAAATCTTGACTTTGTTAGAAACTAAGAATTGCTGTTTGGAATTGCTTATGAAGGGGCATGTCTAAGTTTATCTACATGATTATCTATTTTAAAGCAATAATTAAAGACATTTCAAAAGAGAATATTTGCCTGTCTTGCAACTTAGATGCCCATTTGACACTCAATATTCTTCACAGTAAACATCCACAATTTGCATTCTTTTGAAGAAAAGTTACCGTACTATACTTCAAATTCACATGTCCCTGAGGATATTGTTCAATTCTTTCATTTGATTTTTCTTACTGCAAATGACTTCGAAGCACATTCCATGGCGTGACCTGCTCTTAAATTATGTATAGTGTTTACACATTTCTCTGCTCTTGGACAAAAACGAAGCAAACATCAAAATGTGCTTGGCAATGGTTGGGTTAATGCAAGGCTGCCTTGTTGCAGCTGCTGGTATATTTTCAGTTTGTAGTTTATTCCAGAATTTAGCAAGGATTTTTTCGTAACACTACATAGCATTCAGCTATTATCACATTTTCTGGAGACAGCACCATAACAAAAATAGTTTTGAAGTTCTAACCTTTTGAAGCATTGAAAAAATATTTGTGTCTACTTCATTTTCCTTCTTTATTATGCTTGGGGAGCCTGAAGGTATTGTGATCTACATACTGATAATTATTTAAATGATAATTAGATACATTCTTTTTCTAATTACCTTGACTCCACATTGCTCTTCAAGGATACACAGAGAATATACAAAATGTCCCCAGGTATGGGACAGGATGCAAACCAGCGTCATTGCAAGGCTCAAGAACAAATGTGCTACATCAGCTTTAAAAGAGACTGCTTTATTGGAGAAGTAGGGCAGGCCTTTATACCACATTGCTGAGACAATGCATACATTAAGCAGGTACAGAATGTCTTTCCAAAATAAGTACAGTATAGCATGTCATCTAATTTTACTGCAATGCACCACCTCACACACTTAGCAGCTAAATTACAATGCACACTTTGAGTAAATTACGTTCCATATGCGTCACCTCAACACTAAACTTCGACCTCCACGTCGCAGGAAGTACTTTAACTGCCATTCTCAACTTTTATTTTTGTAATTATTATTTATTAATTTATATAAAACATATAAAGTCCTTGCATAATTCATTATTTGTTTCTTTATTTTATTGAATGCATTTTACAGTAAGTAATAAAACATTGAATTCATTCACACATGAACAGTATGTACTGAATTATAATTTGGGAGGATTGCATGTTTTTACAAATGACTGTCAGCTCACTTCGTGTGGTTACCAGGCATTGTGCTGTATTAGTAAGCAGCTCTGAGGATCAGGCATTTATGTTTGAGGGTTTTTGTTTTTCTTTCAAATGTAGGCTATAGCTGAAACACAGAATGAAAGATACATTATATGAATTATAAAAAGTTGATGTATTAATTACTGAAAAAATTACTTTGGCCATATTCTCCTTGGCTTCAAGGTCAAGCCATTTTAATTTGTTTCCCTGCCCTCCAGCCACTGCCAGCACTGTTTCATGTAAATCCATCTTTATAATTGTTACAAATCATATGATCCCCAAGTTTGTTCGACATTTTCTATGGATGATATAGAGCTAAAAGGCAAAGCCATGTTGTGCTGTGTTGTTTATTTTTCGTTAAATCGGCTGTTATGCCTTGAACAAGATTCTTGTTGTATAGTGCAGCCCATTAACATGCTGGAGTTCAGAGCTCCTCCAAATAGAAAAACACAACATATGATGTTGCAGCAAACAGGATGTATTCAACAGATCATATCACACAATACTAAAGACAAAGCAAGTTAAAAGAAGGCATACGATGTTGGAAATAAGTTGGAAAAAAGGGAAAATGACCGCACGCAAGTTTTTTTTTCTGCTAGGAATTTCCAAGCCAAGCAAACCCTGTTAGTCCAACAGTATATATGCAAGATTTCCCCCTTGATATCCAAAGATATAATAAACATACCAGTATAATTTGTGTTCAGTTCTGGTAAGAGCTGTATGAAGGATTAAGCAGAAAACAACTGTTTGTTTTGGGCGAAACACATAAATCCAAAGATATAATAAAGATACCAGTATAATTTGTGTTCAGTTCTGGTAAGAGCTGTATGAAGGATTAAGCAGAAAACAACTGTTTGTTTTGGGCGAAACACATAAATCATGAATATATTCCAGATGACAAGTCAATATATACTTCTGCCATCACAATAGCAAACATGTGTCGAAAACTACGGCGGAGGCCAAACACCACACATTTTCAGATACAAGTATTGCATTAATGAATATTTCAGGGAATTCACAGTTTTGAGTCCATCACATAAAACACTGAATATTATAACATTATGTAGCAAGCTGTGTAACTGGGAGGACAGAATGACTGGGCTGGGTATTAAATACATTCTATTCAGTCAGTCCCTTCTGGAATGGTTGAATTATTTTGTAATTACAGCTTAATTGCATTCATTGCCCAGGTTCACACATGCTTCCTTAGTCATGTTTTTTCAGTTCCACGCTAAAATCATATAGTGTGATCTTGTATTTGTTTACATTATAATGAGTGTGATGACTGCCCTTCTGTCCCTCAAAAACAGAAACAGAAGTGCATTTAACACTTCAGTGTAAGTAAGTTGCTCAAGTGTGTTGCATTTTATGATAACTCATGTACTCTTCCATTTGAAAATAATCTGACAGGAGAATATTAGAAAATAGAATGCTGTAAACTATTGTTGTAAGCAACCATTTTAAGTAGGAATACACTGCACAGTGTGGTAGCAGACACACAAAGAATACACCATTCTAAATAGCTCCGTTGTTCCCAATATGACAAAGCATATAAAAAACAGAAAAAGTATGTGATGCCCTAGATTCCCCACAAAGGAGATAAAGAAGACAATATCAAACTATTTTCTCCTGTGGTGTGATCGGCATGGATAGCATGTTGAATAACTCATTTAAATAAAAGTCCATGATTAAACTCAGGCAAACTTAATTTGCGTAACCATGGAATCAATTTCAGTCACCCAGGAATAAAAACCAATCAGTAGACTTTTCAATTAATAACAGGGTTTAATAAAAATTAAATGTGAGGAACATTCCTGTATATAAACCAGGTGGGCAAAAATTTAAAAAAATAATTACTAATGGTGTGCTTAGTATTCAATTCAGATACTTTGAAGAAATGTTGGGGTGGGGGGGGGGAACGTTGAGTCGTAACATATAACAAGAATTGACAGTTCAGAGAACATGGTTTATCCTTGCCTTTTGGATCTTTTTATTTTCATGTTTCCCCAGTAAATTGCTTGCTGAGACCAGGAACTTGTTTTCACTAAAGTCCCAGGAGTGGAAGATGGTATACATAGCTGTTCAATAACTGAGACCAATTAAATACAAACAATAATTAAATATTAATGATTAGAAATGAACTGAAGCACTAAAATGATAAAGGCTTGATATTTCCTTCAGAGAAGTTAGGAAACATCAGAAATCCATGGCTGAAAAAGTCACTGATACAAGTCTACATTTTTATTTATGTTCTCAACTATAAACCCTTTAGTAAGGCAATTAGTCGCCTCTGCTTTCCTAATTCTGAACCTATAAGTGTACACAGTTATGCAACTTAAAGAAATACATTTGAGAAATAAAAAATACAATATGTGAGGTAATGCCGACCGTCCGTCTCTTGATATAATTCACCGTGTTGCTGTTGCTGACAATTTGCAATATCCAATTATAATGTAAACTGAAAGGATGTAAGTGTTGGTATAGACAGAAGATCTGCAGTTCTGAAGGGATCTTTATGTTTGCCTTCAGCACCTGGACATATGTATGCAATGGGGTTTACTCAATTGCAACTTGACAACAGTCTGTGAAGGGATTTGCTCAAGCCATACACTTGCCTATCTTATTTTGCCTATCTTAAAAGAGGTGTGAAGGCCATGCTGGACAGACTTTAATAAACCAGAGTTGTGCTAATGTGATCCCATTTGTTAACTTTGAGATGTATTCCCTATGGTCAGTGCCAATTTGTATTTAACATTTGATCCCTTTTGGATGTGGATGTTTGTATATTATGTATCTACAAGTTACAGAAAACGTGCTACTGATCTAAGGTACAAGCAAAGCTCAACAAATAGGCCATACTGAATGAATATGGATTCTTCATGAATTTATAGTGTTATATTATTTTGTAGATTGATAAATAGACTATACTGGTACAAATATTAATAACACTCTTTCTGCACAGCTTTTGAAAGCAATGGTACCGCTTCTGTGATTGGTAGATAGATACAATGCAATTCCTAACATGGTTATTTCTTCCAAAGACTGACCCAGGTTTGAGTTCTGTCCATGTCAGTTATGTCAATTCAGACCATTCAAGCTACTGCCATTACAAGGGACACATAGACCTCCCACAGGTTTCAGCACAAATCAAATTCCTTTGCTTCTCTTGTTCTGCCAGCATGGTGTGCTTGTTAAACTCAGATGGCCTAGTAATAAAGAAAATGTTACAAATAAAGACCTTGTTCTGAATTGTCAATAGCATTATATATGAAGATAAGAATACAAAAAGTATATATATATATATATATATATATATATATATATATATATATATATATATATATTTTAAACAGTGCAGTGTACAGCACAGCAGTCCTTCAAGTCTATGGGGTACATTTTAGGTTGACAGTCAGGTAACTGCATTAGAGTAATTCTAGTTCAAAAAGTAACTAAGCAAAATAAACACAAGCTGGTAGCTGCAAGCTGACATGCTTTACTACTTTATGACCTTGTATTCTTTTACTTCAGGGTTTTAAACACTAATGTAAAATATAGCAAACTGGTATGCAGTTGAAGCAAAATGTGTGTTTAGATATAAATAACACTAAAACCTGAAAGTATTACTGTATTGTAGTAAATTAGGTTGCATATTCATTTAAAAAATTAAAGCATAAAATATGTTGTTGCTTTTTTTGCTTAGAAATCTTGTTTGTTTGTTCATTGGAAATCACCTCCAGTCCTCATACAATCACTTAACATTGTCATATACTTTTGTTCATGAATACATTCCTCACCCCATAATTATATTGAGTTTGCCTGTATAAACACGTTTAGTCTTAAACAGGTTGACTGGAAATTGAAATAATGCAATCATATAATTCAGTAACATTGTGATCAAGGCTGTTTTATAGAAAATAATAAGAACAATAATATTAATGTCATGACTGCTACAGAAGACATTTTATATAAATACAGCCCACAGTGTTTAAGTAATGTCTAACAGTAATGTTTAGAATCCAACGAGTTCTTCATCAGTGCAGAATGTGGATAGTGATTGGGGAAATACAATGGCAGAGAAGATATGCTTTCATTCCATGTGCCCAAAAGCAATCAAATAAGAGTACACTTAGGCTGCTACAGTACATTCTTTTAAATAGCATACAAATGATAAAAATGCAGCAGTCCTCAATAAACTGGATAAAAGATGGTTTTGTTCTTCCCCTGCTGAAAACCCTCTGATCTTTGAAAGGCATATTTTGTTTAAGTACTATAGCGTTTGAAACATATGTTCAGGCTGCCTAACTACACAAGGCAACTGCTAGTTTAGACTTTAAAGGTTTCAGAATCAACAATGAATACATTATTATAAAATTAACACCAGTGCCATGACTTACTCTACTAATCAGTGCTGACACTCACAAATGACTGTGCCTCCAATATCCTAAACTACATTAGATTCAGTACAGTATATGACATTAAACAGAAGTGGCAACAATAATTCGTATGTACATACTGTTATATCTTTGTCTAATTTAGACAGTAGAATGTTATAAGGGTCACTGCAACTAAGCTGTAAGGTTACCACATTATCCCCTAGCAACACTTTCTATTGAATAACTCCGAATGACAGCATGACAAAAACATTTTGGTAGGACAAAACAGATGAAAAAATGTTTTTGCCCAGAACAACGAATAAAAATATCATTAATAATATATTATTATTTTAACTCATTTTTACAGCTCTGAATGAGCCCAACAACTGTATCCACAATTCCATCTCGACTTGCTAATTTTATTTATTTTTTTTTTTATTTTCCATTGCAGACATGGATAATACAATGCAGTGGTAATCACTGACATCACACATGGAAAATATCCTCATTAAACATAATGTTACGGAGGGTGATGGTGAGTAGTGTGGACAAAATCTAAAGCGAAACGATCAAGAGTGTGGATCAGATTAACTGGGTTACCTAAAAATGAAAAGGTCTGGGAATAGTAGGATAATGAGGACTGAAATGGATACCAAAGTATGGATATTTTTCAGTTCACTAATTTTGCAGATCATTTGCTACCAGAACCACCAACACCCCTTTATCAGATTGTTTTCACAGATTAGCTGTCAAGTGGTTGATGTCCAGCAGGTGGTATTTTTGTACAGTACAGGTATATATATATATATCTTGTGTCTTGTTTAAACCCATAACTGACCAAACATATATACATTCATGCCACCTGCTGGACATTTAATATATAGTAGGTCATTTTCATAAATACCAACTGATGATGGTGTCTAAGCAATATTTAATTTTATATTCAGTGTAAAAAAAGGTAATTTTTAATAATATTTTGTATATTTACACTGGATTATTGCAGCCCTGGTAAGTTCTATTCTTTGCACTGCAATCTTGTTCAATTTTAATTTATTAGTGTCTGTTCATAATATTTTTACAAAAATGTTTCTTACTACAAGTCAGGCTATACTAACTGAATTGACCGCCAATATTCAGGGTTTTTACACAAGTTCAATTTCTGTTATTGATTTTTCTGGGTAAGCTGGGTAACACCGCAAGCCCACAGCCCTTTTGACGAACCTCGTTTCTTACCATAATGAGAGTAACAAATCTCTCAAGGGGTAAAAAGATTATATTGTAGGAGCAAAGAACTACAACAGCAGATGCTCTGTGGAAACAGTTTTCCACTCTGAGGCATGACAATCCAAGCATGCTTTTTCAGCATGTGTAAAAAAAAAAAATAACAACAGAAAAACACTGCGAAAACAGATTCTGTAAGATTTTTTATTATTATTATTTGTTTATTTAGCAGACGCTTTTATCCAAGGCGACTTACAGAGACTAGGGTGTGTGAGCTATGCATCAGCTGCAGAGTCACTTACAACTACGTCTCACCCGAAAGACGGAGCACAAGGAGGTTAAGTGACTTGCTCAGGGTCACACAATGAGTCAGTGGCTGAGATGGGATTTGAACCGGGGACCTCCTGGTTACAAGCCCTTTTCTTTAACCACTGGACCACATAGCCTTACTCCAAATGTTTTCAACACATTTTCTGAAAACACCAATTCCAATTCTTAACAAATAAGCTGTTTATTATTTCAGTTCTGGTAACTTTATTGTGTGTTTTTTTTTTCCTTTAAAAATCTGTTGTTGACTATTTGGAGTAAAAGCGTACATTGTAATTATTAGTATCATATTCCATACAGGCAATTCCAAGAGCATAATATATTAAATATGTTTTTGTTATAATTAAGTAAGTAAATAAATAAATAATCCATCAAATGTACCTCATAACACAGTCATTGTCTGAGGATAAAATATATTGCATATGCAAGTTTTTATACTTATTGTACACAAATCTAGTCATGAAATGTAACACTTGAAATGTATTTACTTACAATTGTAAGTCGCCCTGGATAAGGGCGTCTGCTAAGAAATAAATAATAATAATAATAATAATAATGAGCTGTGCTTATAAAATGTAAGCGCATGATAGCTATGTGAATTACACTTTTGATCTAATACAAATAATTAATTTAGCATTTATTTCCAGAGTCAAGTTTAGATGAAAAAAACTTGATTCCATAAAAGACTAGACATTGTTTCCTCTGCACGCACCACCCCTCAGCAGTCAGAAGCTGATTAAAGAACACAGCAAAAGCATCGACCTGGGACCAAAAATCATTACCACGACTGGGCTGCATTCACAAACAGAAGCTAGTATCATACGATACCAAATACCACTGCAAATCATCGGAAATGCAACAGTAGCTTTGAAATTGTAATTTATTTCTTAAAAATAAAATTGCTATTATTATCTATTTCATTTTGTATTTCCCAAAGCCTTCAGTTCTCTCTCTCTCTGTCTCTCTCTCTATATATATATATGTGTGTGCATTCAATAGCACTGCAGCTTTAATCTTTATCTCCTGATTGCAACATACTTGAATCTAATCTGTTGATAAGACATTACTTGATGCAAAAAAAAACACATTAAGGTTCAATAGTAATACTTCATGCACAATTAAACAAGAGCATTGAGCAATAAGGAAGCAAGATTTTATTAATTATTTAAAATTCGTTTCATCAAGGTCATTTGAGTAGTAGTTCTTTTTCAGGCTGGTAAAATCCTGAAATACAAATCTTTTTGTCCTACATTTACTTAAACATTGCCATGGTCGGTGTTACCAACAGAAGTTGCTTCTAGGAAATTCAAATCAAAATACATTTTCAGTGATACTTCAGTTGCTTTACAGTAGTAATAGTGTGACTATAATCTTAAAACTGAAGGGAAATAAGTCACATGGTTATTAAATGCAGTATGTGTCTGTGACCCAGAAAACCAGGAATAGATTACTGTGTGCACTATCCATTTATCAAGCATAATCCCTCAGTGAAAGCCCAACTGTCTTTAAAAATTGGATCATGAGTAGTTTGCTTAGCAAGCAGGTAACATAATACAGTAAGCATCTCCACCCCAAACCTTCAACCATGTGCACATGCAGACTAGGCTGGGTCCATGGTTCCCTGGATGGCTGAAAAACATTGGTAATGCTCCTTCAGTTATCTACAATTGGATAGCTAATAGTTTCTATATATTGGTGCTGTACAGACATTTTCAGGGTGATTGAAACTATTATATGTATTAGTACTAACAGAGCGAAAATAAATGTTAGAAATTTGTATTCTCTGTCAACTGCAAATGCTGCTATGATCCTGAATAAGGTAAATTGCAGAGTCTACAGATAGAGTAGAAAGGTAAAACAGTTATGACTGTGCAAATATTTAAATCATTTGAGTGTGTGCCTTTTAATAGAGACCTCTTACATTTACCCATCTGCTGTTAAAGGAAGAATATTTCTCCTTTAGTTGCTTAACCCCTACCCCCACAAATTGGTCATTTCCAATTGGGGAGAATACAAGGGCACATACCTAATTGGGACTACAAAAACACTTTTTGTATTTCTGAGAGTTGCAGACATACACTTAATGTGCCTTGTCTGTGGTCAAATGTAAATGTTTATTTTATTTATTTATTTATTTATTTTTTATAGTAATTTAAAACTTTATTCTGAATCAAAATAAGAAAACAATTCTACACAATCATCCTGCAGTTAAACAGGTTATACGGCTGCTATATTTCACAGAAAGAAGTAGGTGTTGGAAAAATCTTTTTTCATGAAGAGGTAAAAGCAACAGCAGGAACAACAGGAGGGTGAGCACAAGTCCAGGCAATTGCACTCCTTTCTGCCAATGTGTCTCTGACTAACCTGCAGGGAGCACCCTCGTTTGGCATATGAAGGCAATTAAACCAACATAATTCTAGAGTCCAAGTGCTCATTTGAGCTGAGTGTCATTGGTACAGAAGGAGATCATGCTTTCACTTGGATCCAAGTCTACTGGGAGCTTTGCAGAGAAACTCAGTTCATTTGTATTGTGACCTCTATTGGCACAGGTAGCAAATTCAATTCCCTGGCTAAAGGACCTCTTAGATCAAAGTCTACCACTTTAGCAGAACTGTTCCAGCATATGTAGACCAGAGTTCACAAGAGTGAGTTTAACCATTTAAATTAGATGCCGTTTGAGGACAGCCTTAAATACAAATAATTAAAAAAAACAGTTAGATTTTTTATTTAAGAATAATTTGTCAAAAGCAATAAAAATGCATTTTGTTTGTAGTTATTTTTCAGACTAAACCAACAATTCACGGGGCGTGAGCTGGGTGAAAGATAAGGCAGAAGAAGCAGCAAGGAGAGTTAGTAGGACAGAAGGTGGTCACTGACTGAGGGCGACGATGCCGACACAACCCAGGGGCAGAGGACCCAGCAACCGAAACGGGATAGAAAAGATGGTCGCTGACTGAGGCGATGATACCGACACATCTCAGGGTGAGGACCCAGCAACCGAAGACAGGATAGAAAAAGGGTCGCTGACTGAAGGCGACGATGCTGACATCCCAGGGCAGAAGACCCAGCAACCGAAAACACACATGAGGGTTATGACTCGGAGAGCCCCTCAAGAGGAGATGAGAGAGGTACCCAGCATCTGAGACTTCTGTAAGGGCTTGTAAAACCCCTGATTGGCTGAGACGCCATGCTGCCTGGGACCTGAAAATAAGGACAAAGCATAGAGGTTAGTATAGGACTCAGCACGAGTGACCACGTCCTGAGAGGCAGAATAGAACAGAGCCTCGAGTGAGGTAAGATAAGCGCAGGAGCTGCGACAGGACAGAGTTTGGCCGGGGTCCGCTCTGACTCACATGGTGAGAACCCCCTGAAGGTAAGGGAGGCAGATGCCTAGTCCTGAGGTCAGGGAAGTGAGACTCACTTGCCCCCAGAGACGACCGATGCGAAGGCATGTAAGAAGGTGGAGGAGGGAGGAGGAGGAAAACAAAACACTCGACAGAAAAGTTGCAGGTGATCAAGGCTTAAATAGAAAATAGATGCTAATTAGCAGGAAATTAGAAAATTAGAAGATTAGATGATTAGGAGCCACCCAGCTCCACGCCCCTGAACCACGCAAGCTAACATCAAAATCATAATAAGAGAATAAGGGACTGCTATCCAAAGGGGATCTCTAGAAATGTTCTTTGCTGCAAAAACTTTCCATACATATTTTGCACATTCATATGAAGTGCACAGCACTGTATTTCCCATTTTACTCTAAATGTTGGTATCAGTACTAGGAAAAATAATATAGCCCTCTATCCTTGGTGGCACACATACTGGTACTCACCCTCACTGGACACCTTCTATAGCACAGACAACTTATGAAATGTGCTGATAGTGTGAACGTATTCCTTTATATATTTTAACGTAGATCTCCTGCAGGTGGCTATTTGATGTGCTGTATGAATATTTTTTTTAAAAAGCAGCAGGTAAGAAATCTTCAAGTAACTATAATTTCCTCAGACATGACATGGCTTTGATTGTGAGTTCACTGAAGAATCAAGGAAGTCAAACTTCTTGGATGTCAGCCTTTTCAAGGTATACTTCACTGTAATTTCGTGATCAAAAGCCTGTCAAAATGCCCATGCAATTTCTTTCTAGCCTCTACCACAATAATTGGTTCTACAAGTGTCATATGAAGGGGTTTTCAACTCCGACATTCTGGGCAGTCCAATATTCAAAGAAAGTTTACCTGAATGAAATAAAATGTTATCAATATGTATTTATTTATTTCTATTTTAATAGAGCTAAGTTGCACAATATTCTCTGTCACTATTAAATTGGATATTAAAACAGCAACCACAGCAAACAAAAATATGTAATAATAGATTTTTGTCATGGGAAAGTTCAGATAAAAGGTCATTGTAAGCCCCAGTCAGATACATGTCAGGCATTCAGAGATGAGATGTTTTAAAATTCAATATCTAACTTCAAGTTTGGCTTATCTATTTAAAGATTTTTTTTTCACACTTGAGACTTTAACAAAGAGGACATTTCACCCTTAAACAATGAGTATATATAGCTGACATTTGAAAAGCTAAGACAGTTTGTTATGGCAAAACTGCTATTTATAAAGATCCAATGGAGTCTTTTTAGACTTGAAAGAAAAATCTTTAGCAACATCTGATCTTTGTTTTCTATCTCTTCTCCTATTTTAGAGAATTTTACTTGTAGGGACTTTGAGTTTTTTCATTTTTTTATTTTTAAATTTAATATAATTGGTCATTATCATTCAACATTGGAAGCCAAATAATGAAATAACATCAATAAAATGTTACAGAAAAAAGTAAATGTACTGTATTTGAATTCCATTTAATGGGTCTTTACCTTACAATTGTATCCATTTATTCACTGCTGGCTTTCATCCAAATTAATCTCTGATGTTGAATAACTTTTCATAGTCATTTTAGACTTTGACTTTTTAACATCATAAAAAGGTAAATACTGTATGTCTACCCAGCTAAGTCCTTTCAAACTATACTGTAATGAAACCTGCTAAAGTGTATGGGTTTTATAATACATGCAAAGAGTGTGTCTTGTAATTAGAGCACATACAGACTGTAGCCGCAGTAGTAGAAAAAGGCAGAATATTATGACCAAAGATGTATGAAAACAGATGCTTGTAGTTTAGGGGTCAATTCAATTCACAAAGTACAACATTAGCAGATATCACAGACTTAATCAATTGACCCGCTCTGTCTGTGATAACTAACCGCTTAACCATAAACAGATAAATGTGTACTTTGTCACCTGATACATCTGACCTTGCTAGTCTTTGCATCTTAATTTACAAGCTATGACCATGTGTGCAGCAACATGCTATTTTGTACTGTACTTTGTCTTTTGTTACTGTACATGCCCTCAAAGAACCATATCGAGTATAAATTGGAAATTAAGCAAATATACATCGTTGGTTCAAAAGCAACCGTGCAACAATACAAAGTATGCATTGTACTTGTTTGTTTGACATGATTTTACTATATCTACAACAAGACTATATATATATATATATATATATATATATATATATATATATATATATATATATATATATATACTTCATGACATATCAACCTAAGTTACTAAACACTGGAGGTAAACGCTCAGCCTGGGAGATGTTCTCCTGGATTTGTTTGGCTCCTGACCAGTAGGTGTCACTAAAGCATGATAAAGTGAACAACCTTTATTCCAACCCAAACCACAGGAGCCTGGGTCCACAGCCAAGACTGGCAACTCAGCGTGATCATGATTTGAACCCGCAATCTCCTGATCGAGTGACTCACCCTGCACAAAGGGTAGAGCCTTTACTGGACACCCCTCAAAAAACACTTTCATGGAATGCACAGTTTCATTTGAATGTATGCAATTTCCATCTGCTTGCCACTGTTCTGTACAGCAAACTAGTCGGTTATTTCACATTTACACCAGCAAGAATTTCTAACTATTGTTGATAAACTACAACCTCTTTATGAAGAGTCTCATGGGTAGCAACAACACATTGAAAATTGAATACATTAAAGCAAAGTGGTGCCACAGGGTGCGCGCAACGTCATAAAAACTCAGTTCAAACTCTGACATGGGATAAATGGGATAGTGTTGAACGTGATTTTGCACGATTTTTGAAAGAAGATCATGAAGATTCTCCCAATGATTCAGTTTTTTGACAATCCTGACAATGGTATTAAAACAGAGTTGTGTAATATGTGCTATGGCCAAAAAATAAATAAATAACAAGCATAACATTTTTATATCAAGTGTCTGCTATTAACAGTCGTGGCAGTAAGGCAAAAAGACGAGTCAGGAGAAGAATATAAACTGACAGCCTGCCAGACCAAATATTTATCACTGCCTGATTCAACACAGCAGTGCTAGTTTAAGTTTTAAATGATTGGTGCTAGAATCTCTTTTGAGCAGGCCCAATTGTTCCAACAGTTTCAACGAGCATACTCTTTCAAAACACATTTTGAATATAAATATAATCTTTGTGAAAATTGTGTATTGACATTCAGATTGAATACAATGTCTCTGTTATGCTAAAATGTGTTGCACAAAACCATTCTTACTGAACTCACAATCAATGCTGAAGTTAAAATCTAAAAAGAATACTAATCACAGCAGAAAAAGGCCCTGGTTAGAAATGCTTTAATTCTGCAATTTATTTCTCTGTTTCTGAAATATAACTATTGTTACCATGCTTCCATTTAAGTGATGAAGTGTTCAGCAGAGATAATTACTTGTCTTTGAGGTTTATTATTTTTAGAAAAACAAAACCAGGAATAATGAAACTTACCAGATCAACGCCCAATGCAATTAGGGGCAGAACAAATCTATTTTTACTTTGTAGAAATCCAAATGCAGAATCAGAAGTTTAATTATATTCTATAAGTATATCACACTCCTCAGGGCCAGACCAACATATGTATATGTACATTTCTTTGTGAGACCGAACTTTAAATCTAACCAAGAACTTTTACAAATGTATAAAAAGTAGGGAAACACAGCTGGGCCCCTGTTTGTCTTTCATATGTTCCCCAATAAAAAATTCACAATCTTGTTATAACGTGGACATCCTGAGTGTTATGGTGCAATGACTGCTGGATTCGTATATTTAACAAAAGAGAATTTTTTGCAACTAGACAGCTGTAATATTTAAATTAAACTATGCCCCAGTCAAAAATGCAGCAACTAACCATGTACAAAGGTGCCTTAGCAGCCACTCTGTATTATTCTCACATAGGCATTTTAGTATGTGATTTGCTACAGCGGTTGACAAACCATTCAGCATCGAAACTGGAAAAGTCACAGATAAACTGTTTTGATGTTACGGTTTTGCCAGAGTAGCTTGATTCATCTGTCAAAAAAAAAAAAAAATCAAAGCATCTTGCTGAGGTCTCCACAAAAGAATCCTATTTTATGACACCATCTCAGCAAATCCAGCCCTGAACCGCAGTAAAGCATGTGGGTTTTTAATAAATTATACTCTACAAGTCGCTGTATTTAAACACATTTCCTTGCAGTTGCCCCTCACCAGTTGTGAACCAGTTTAATTTCTGAACTGTTTTAAGCACAGTAGATGCTTATTTGTTTTCGGAAGACAACACAAATCTTGGTTTAGAACCATTTATGGTCTCACAAATATACAGCCCAATGAAAGCAGACAGAAACCAGATATATGTCCACTCCACAAGACTTGGCATTACTTTAGCATTATGTTCTTTCATGATATTGTCATGTGTGATATGTTGATGTAATTACACTATGTTTTCTAATTTTTAAATGTTATTTTTTTTTTTTTGTCAGGTGGTTTAAAATGTCGTAAAACACATTGTATTAAGTGTACATCTTTGACCTTCTTGAGTGTGGAAGCTTTCTCTGAACTAATAAGATGCAAGTCAGGGATTTTGTAGGCATATAGTCAGGTGTATGATTAAACAATTATACCAAACAGGTGCTAATGATCATCAATTCAATATGTAGGTTGAAACACAATCATTAACTGAAACAGAAACAGCTGTGTAGGAGGAATAAAACTGGGTGAGGAACAGCCAAACTCAGCTAACAAGGTGAGGTTGCTGAAGACAGTTACTGTCAAAAGTCATACACCATGGCAAGACTGAGCACAGCAACAAGACACAAGGTAGTTATACTGCATCAGCAAGGTCTCTCCCAGGCAGAAATTTCAAGGCAGACAGGGGTTTCCAGATGTGCTGTCCAAGCTCTTTTGAAGAAGCACAATGAAACGGGCAACGTTGAGGACCGTAGACGCAGTGGTCGGCCAAGGAAACTTACTGCAGCAGATGAAAGACACATCATGCTTACTTCCCTTCGCAATCGGAAGATGTCCAGCAGTGCCATCAGCTCAGAACTGGCAGAAAACAGTGGGACCCTGGTACACCCATCTACTGTCCGGAGAAGTCTGGTCAGAAGTGGCCTTCATGGAAGACTTGCGCCAAAAGCCATACCTCCGGCGTGGAAACAAGGCCAAGCAACTCAACTATGCACGAAAACACAGGAACTGGGGTGCAGAAAAATGGCAGCAGGTGCTCTGGACTGACGAGTCAAAATTTGAAATATTTGGCTGTAGCAGAAGGCAGTTTGTTCGCCGAAGGGCTGGAGAGCGTACACGAATGAGTGTCTGCAGGCAACAGTGAAGCCTGGTGGAGGTTCCTTGCAAGTTTGGGGCTGCATTTCTGCAAATGGAGTTGGGGATTTGGTCAGAATTAATGGTCTCCTCAATGCTGAGAAGTACAGGCAGATACTTATCCATCATGCAATACCATCAGGGAGGCATCTGATTGGCCCCAAATTTAATTTGCAGCATGGCAACGACCCCAAACATACAGCGAAAGTCATTAGGAACTATCTTCAGCGTAAAGAAGAACAAGGAGTCCTGGAAGTGATGGTATGGCCCCCACAGAGCCCTGATCTCAACATCATCAAGTCTGTCTGGGATTACATGAAGAGAGAGAAGCAACTGAGGCTGCCTAAATCCACAGAAGAACTGTGGTTAGTTCTCCAAGATGTTTGGGCCAACCTACCTGCCGAGTTCCTTCAAAAACTGTGTGCAAGTGTACCTAGAAGAATTGATGCTTGATGCTGTTTTGAAGGCAAAGGGTGGTCACACCAAATATGGATTTGATTTAGATTTTTCTTCTGTTCACTCACTTTGCATTTAGTTAATTGATAAATATAATCTATTAACATGTCTATTTTTGAAAGCATTCTTACTTTACAGCATTTTTTCACACCTGCCTAAAACTTTTGCACAGTACTGTATGTATATAAAAAATCTGCAAAGCAAATGTGATTCATTATTTTTTTTTCCTCTGCAGACTCCATTCAAATAACTGATACTTTTACTTGTCGTTTTATAGTCAATACTTTTTTTCTATTTACCGGTAATTTAATTGACTAATTATGTTTAATTAACCTGGTTCATAAATACATTGCTGCTAATTATGATTATACTGACTGTATTTTAAAAAGTGATGTAGGATTTGAGCTTAATGAGAGCTTAGTATGGGGCAATTTAGTTTTTGTTCTTTCTTTGTAGTAATTCATGCATGATTTGGCTCATTTCTAATTTCAAGTAAGACAATATGCCTCCATGACCTTGTGCTTCCAATAAATGTGATAAAGTGGAAAAGTAATTAACTTCGAAATGAAAAGGGGAAATCTGTAATAAATTTGTTTTTTTTAGCATGTGGCAATTTGGTCTAATTAGCTAGAAAATCTGTATTTTCTAGGATTAATTTCATCTACCTAGCTCAGTGTGTACAAGGTATTTCAAAATGTGTTAATTACTGATATCTTTAAAATATTTGAGGCCTTTTTTTCTTTTGCTTGTGTTTTATCTTGCAATTTACCGATGAATATAACAGCGCTAGTGTAGTTAGGTATATTAGATTGCTTATTTTCAGTACTGTTATCACTTTCTAAGTGGTTGCAGGTTTGCTGAACATGCTTTAAAGTTTGAAATCCCACTTACACAAATACAATTGTCTGTTGTAAGTGAAGATAGTAGTGAGGACTATATTTTAGATGTAGAACACGAAAGTGGCATTTGAAACATTTAAATGCAAAAAAAAAGGAATGTGAACCAGCAACGGAAAGTAGAGTTATTGATCTTTTTTCCAAACCTAAAACAGATAAAGATCTAAATATCATTGCCAGCGATCGGTTTTCGAGAAGTACTGTTGTAAATGTAAGTAAGCTTGTTTGAACAGTGGTTAAACGAAAGAAATATAAAAAGTGAGTTTACATCTAACGTCTGTGTAATTGATGGAGATTTACTAAACGATGATGAAATTTCTATTGTTCCTCAACCTGTCCAGAAGAAATGTGGAATACAAATTAGAAGAGGGGATGTTTATGTGGAAGTTCATTTGTAATTCTGAAAAAAAATGACTTTATGTTAATGTATACAGTAATCCGTTGTGTATTCACCCTAACCGTTTATCCACCTTCAGCAATGATAGTTTATTATTGAACAGAAAAGATTGGTTCAGAGATTGTAGATCCTACAAAAGTTTTCGTACACTGTGTTGTATGTAGTGATGAGTGATTAATCGAAAATACGGTTGATTTCCGATTATTAAATTAAACACCGAAACCGACTTCGAACGATTAATAAACTGCACAATTTCAATCGATTATTATGCTATAAAACTTCACGGTCACTCATCATAAAATTTACTTCTGCATCTCAGCCACTTTGGATTTCAACAGTTTGCATCAGGCAACCACTGAAGCTGCTCTCTCTCTGGGATCGAGACCCTCCTGAGACCCACCCTCTTGTAAAGCTCCCATAATGCATACAAAACGGTGTTACGAACAAAAATATACAGGGAGCGTAGGGTATCAGAACTCTTTGTTATAAATATTTGTCAGAGAAAGAAGGTGAGCGAGTGTTTAAATACTGTAAGTTCATAAATACAAATTATTTTTATTTTCTTTACACATTTATCAATCACCTTATTAATAACATTTCGTTCCACAAGAGAAAAGCCGTATAAGGCTTCCTGGACACTGACGTCACCACCCATGCCCCTCAAAGCCATCTTTGTGACAGTGATACAATGGTATTTGCTTTTCTGTTGAATTTTTCTGACTGTGGTTTTGTTGACGAATCCACAGTTTTCTGTGGATTTGTAGCATAAACTGTGGATTCTTTAATCAACAATATATCTGCCCCACACTCCTCTTCAAAGCGCCACAGCCACTGTTAGTTAGAATATTCTTAGATTTAGAAAACGGTGACATCACAGAGATGTTTTAATCTTAATTAACAGCTCTCAATTTGCAGTACAACGTCTCATTTGTTCTAGACCGTACCTGCCATTTCCAATCTTTGCAGGTATCTTGCTGGATTATGCAGAACAATGACAAATCTATTGTATGAGTCTGTGAAGTGCTTTCTTTTTTATAAGGTTCATTTTAACTGTGATCTACAGCATAACTTAATCATTCATCATTATTCATAAAATACCCAGACAGGATATGCTAAGGTATTTGTAATGTATAACTTGATTTTTTTTGTTTGTTTCTTTCTTTTATCGCTGCATTGAATTTCATTTGCTTATCTCTGGTTTGTTATCTTGAGATTCCCAGAGTGCTAATTGTATGACTCAATTTCAGGTCATGCAAAAAGCTGTTCCCCTCTTAGGACTGATGTCTCAGAACCCTGATAAGCACGATCTTAGACAGTCCAAGATAAATGCTAATCGGGATCGCCAAATAATGTAGTGATATACTTGCTTTTCTGCCAAACAGAGGTTATTGTCAAACAGAGGTTGCCAAAGGAGCAGAGGGATTTATTGTATAAGACCCAGTTTGCTTAGAAAGCATTGGATATGGAAGAGAAAGGGTCCCCCGAGTGAAACAGTCAAATACAATTATAATTAGGGTTCTCAGTGTTTTACCCTGACTTTTCTACTCTCCTTTAAGAATTCAACTGATACCTGGGAGGCTCATGTTGGTTTCCTAGAAGATCAAACAGAGACCTCCACCCCAGCCTGCATCTCTATGCATCAACACAAACAGTAAATCAACCCTGAAATGGACTGGATGTTTTAGGGCTATATCATAAGTTTAATTACATAAAAACTCAACCTTGGAACTAAATGTTTAATTTACAAGATGTAATATTCTTACTGCAGCTTCTAAAGCCGTGTAACTTTATTTTCTTAATTACATGTAATATAAACTTCCCTATGCACACACGCAGAGAAGCGTTTTATTTGACTGTGTTCTTTTCATACATTGTTGGAAGTGAACACTATAAAAGGTTTGTGTTTGAAAGAAGCTGGCATGCATTAAAATAACGACATTTGCCCCCTGCTATCTTCTTGCACTGTCGCAAGGATAATAAGTAGATATAAAACTTTTTTGTGAGCAAACACACAAACTTACCCTGTGACACACTTCTCCAGGGCATAGTTACAGCACATGTACCGAAGCACACTGGGCCATGTCATCGACCTTGCCACTGCTATTAACCATCTGCTCCAAAACATACCGATAGTTTTCAGATGGCTACCAATTTCCACCAGCATGATCAACCTGCCTTGGTTATTTTAAATGATTTCCCTCACAACATCCAGAATCTAAATGATTTCAATTGTAGAAAATAATTCATCAATGTATTCCAGAGATTAACACAAATTATTTTCTGATGGTGGGTGCTACAATATATAAAAACACCCTGTGAATACATACCTGACTCATAAGAAGGAGTGCAGCTTATCCTCCCAAACATAATTAAAAGCAATATATTACTCAATAACCAGTAATGTAATGATAAAAACAATTTCTATTCCTTTATTTCTGTTATATCCTTATCCTTCCTGTTATCCTTCACTAACCCTCCCACCTTCATTTATAATTCAGCATTGAAAGTTAAACCATTCTACCTTGATTGATCCTATCATAAACTCAATATATTGCTTTTGAACCATGTCTTATTTTGGTGATACATGCTCAGTTCTGGCAACAGCTACTGCCTGGCAGACAGTGTTATATTATTTTAATAAACGGTAGTTGAATTTATCTTTACACTAATCTGAACACATAAATGAAAAGAAGTCTGGAAAAGGAAACATCACTTTTGCACAGCAGATTGGGAAAGACACTTTTTTATGCTTCAAAGCAACAAAAGGTAAAAAAGCTATATTGTATTGCAGGTCCACAAGGTCTTGAGTGGCCGATTCATTCACAGTTGCTGGCAAGTAAAGCTTAATGGTTTTGCTCTTTTCAAATACCATCTGGCCTAAGCACAAGAGCTTGCTAAGAAACCTGTTTTTTTTTTTCATTCCAGGTCTCATTATTTTGTGAAGACCAACCAGCATGCCACCATTTCCTTTACACTCACCAAAAAGGGGCTGACATTTCTCAAAATAAAATGAAAGGCAGTGCATTTATAGACACAGATTATATCATTTTTATTGAATAGTTGCAGAGAGAATACAATTGCACAGGAATTGATTACCTAGAATGCTTAGTATAGCATGTATTATCTTGGTTAAATAGCCAAACTATGTTCTGTTGCTCCCATATTGTTATTAGCAATTTTCTCTAAATCAGTTTACCTGGCTTTGATCTTTTCTTGAGTATCCTACAGTGTGTCAGGACTGATCAGCCTTCCTCCTTCCATTCAAATCATCTGACTTTTCAGCTCTTTCAGTCCAACCAACTCTACAGCTATGGGCAAAAGTATTGCATCACCTAGAATTTTAGGATTGAGGTATAATTTAAAAAAGCGGTATGTAATTAGTGGGGCTTGCGAAGCAAGAGTCCCCACTTTAAATCTTTGACACACTTCTTCTTCTTCTTCATCTTCTTTGGCACGCTACTCCTCTTACACCGTTTAAGCTAGAAACGCCGTTCAAACTTTA
Source organism: Acipenser oxyrinchus oxyrinchus (assembly GCA_030684275.1). Lineage (NCBI taxonomy): Eukaryota > Metazoa > Chordata > Actinopteri > Acipenseriformes > Acipenseridae > Acipenser > Acipenser oxyrinchus. The sequence goes on along the minus strand of CM060264.1, from coordinate 6,601,513 downwards.
AAACGTGTAGACCGGTCTGGAATAGTGTGCTTGAATACAACTTTTTTATATCTTTTATACTTTTTAAACTATTAAGCTTTTTGTCCTTGTTTTGTCCATCTTCATTCACTTTAATGGGTGTTTTTCAACATTCTAAAGCTCCCCATTGTTTAAAAACTCCCAGACTTCCAACATTCTTACTGTAAACGATGTAACTTTTGACACAAATCAGCTACTTTGACCACTTTCCCAACAAGTAAGACAAAGAGTTAGAGAAATCTTCCTCTCTTCCTCTTTCTATTCAAATCTGAAATCAAAACATAAATAACTTTTACCAATCAAGAGGAACAGCTGTTTTAGTAACCGCATCAACTAAATTTTCTCTAACTTTTTGTAAACAACTGAAATTTTGACCACTTTCCCAACAAGTTAGACAACTACTTAGAGCAAATGAAATCTTCCTCTACTTCTCAGCTATTCAAATATGAAATCAAAACAGGAATGGCATCTACCAATCAAGAGGTACAGCTGTTTTAGTAACCGCATCAACTTCTTTCAGCAGGCTACTTCCCACTGTTGAATTAACTGTCATAGAACTTTGAGAAATTTCAAATACTAGCACATTCTAAGCATGAGACAATTAGTAAACAATGTGACTTTTGACACAAATCAGCTACTTTGACCACTTTCCCAATAAAGCAAGCCCCACAACTTTACTTGTAAAGTTACCATCTAGTTCAATATGTTAACGTAACATTATTCAGCAGGCTTCATTCGACTTTATGAAGCAAAATGTGTTAATTCTATAGGGTGATGCAAAACTTTTTGCCATGGCTGTACATACTGTATATGGAGAGAGAGAGAGAGAGAGAGAGAGAGAGAGAGAGAGAGAGAGAGAGAGAGAGAGAGAGTAGGTGGGGCAGACCTAGTTGAATGGTTACATTTTAACATCCTGAATTGAATGAGGAAGGCTGTTAATCCCAGCATTTAGGATTCAGCCAGGAGAAGGCAAGTTTACAGAAAAAAGGCAATATAATGGAGCAACAAAACCCAGACCCGCTCAGAATGGTTGCGAACAGCATAAAATAGGAAGGGGAATTTAAATAATAAAAGAGAATTCAAATAACATTTGAAAACAGAATTGTAAGAGTGATACCATTGACTAACCAGCTGCAATCAGCCTATGATTGAGATTCTTTACAGTGAGTCCATTCATTTGTATCCAGTTTTGACTTGGAAGACAAAGGAGATAAGTGATCTTGGGAAGCACAATGCATCTATCAATGCATAATTGTCATTCTAATTAACAAAACTTCAAGGAAGCTTGTCTAAAATGCAATCTATAAAATACTGATATAGTGCTAACCAGTGCTTTGAAACCATTTATTTTACATCTGATTATCTTTACAGTGGAAATTTATTGTGCTGAGAAGTTTTGGACTATTTCTTTTTTTTAATTCAGGCTATGCAAATATTTCAAATATATCACAATAGATAAACTGCTGCACCCTGGAACCCTTTCTGTTGGTCACATGATCCAATTGCAGCTACAGCACATGTGTACCAGGAAGCAGAAGCGACTTTCAATCTGTAGTGCTGAAATAATCAGCATATTCCAAATTGAAGCATAAAATACAAGGAAAGCACTAAATGATCTTCAGCAGAAGATAAGGGGTTAAAGTGACAATATTGCTTGTGGTAAAATGGTAAGAAATTTGATTTTAAAATCATGGTTCGAACCTTCATATTTTATAAGTCAACAAATCGAATTACACATTGTCCATTAATTACATTTTTTAAATCCCTATAAGTGTGTTTGGTGGGAATCAGGGGTTCTAAAGCATGAAATGGAAAAAGTCCTTTCCTTTTTTTAATCAGAAAAAGCCATCTATCAGGTTTTTGCAGGGTGATGCATTAGTATATCATTATTATTATTTGTTTATTTAGCAGACGCCTTTATCCAATGCGACTTACAGAGACTAGGGTGTGTGAACTATGCATCAGCTGCAGAGTCACTTACAATTATGTCTCACCCGAAAGACGGAGCACAAGGAGGTCAAGTGACTTGCTCAGGGTCACACAATGAGTCAGTGGCTGAGATGGGATTTGAACCGGGGACCTCCTGGTTACAAGCCCTTTTCTTTAACCACTGGACCACACAGCCCCACTACATATTTTGTAGTGTCTGTGATTACATGATGTTAAATAAAATATCTAAATTATGTTCATATAGTTTTGATTTTAAATTCTTAAATCCTAAAATTCTAGGTGATGCAAAACTTTTGGCCATAACTGTACTTTGTATATGACTATAGAAAGTCACCATGTAATGCTCCAATTGGGCATGAGACAGAAAAACATGTTAAAGACTAAATAGAACATGTGTTTTAACTTAGACCAAGTAAAACATTAGACAGAATTCCAGATATTCCACAGCTTGACTCTGGCAAGTATACGTTTTAAAAGAAAACACAGTGAACTAACTCCATGTATTGTAAAGGCAAATGAAATAGCAATCGTTTATTGAATGTATGTTTTATCATGGTTTAGTAGTTTTACCCTGAGAGATCCGTAAAAATAAAAAGTTATCTACTCTTACTCTTGCTCCCTCATTGTTTCGCTAGCTGAAATATTGAGGGAAGTGAACGACTGAAAGGTCTTTATTGCGTGCTCTGTGTGTGAACGAAGATTTGTGAATTATCAAATCATGATGAGATAACAAGTGGGCGCTGTATTGGCCTGCTTGAGGCAATCATCTTGTTAACTTTATTTATCATATAGTGTACCACCATTTTACAGCAGCAGTGTCGATAGGGTTGCTACTTCAGCTGATGATGCAGAATGCACATTGTGTAATACATTTGGTTATGAAACAGTTTTGACACTTTGTTGTAAAAAAAAAAAGTGTTTAATGATGCTCCAACTGTGTGTAAAAAACAAACAAAAAAACTGATGATACTACAGTAGCGCCACCTATTGGCAATATACAACCCGTGCAAGCAGTCTCTGCTTTATTACTGCTGTTTGAAAGGGTTGTTTGTTTGCATGAGGAAAAGCTACTGCATTATAGGCTAAAATGTTGGTATGCATTCAGATGAAATGGTTTTAATATCACAGTAAAAAAAAATATTGCTCTTTCATTGGAAACAGCAATTATGAAATGAATTTGGCTCCATCTGTTGGGCACAGAGTTTCTTGCAATATTCTACAATTAGATTTGTTGTGGGAGTTTGCTCCTTCGTGTTTGATTGGTTTGTGCACTGCCTTGAAACCAGAGTGCTAATTCCAGACCCCTCTGTTTGTCACATTGGTTACAGTAGTACCGACTAATGAAAATAGGTGGTGGCCTACTTTCTAGTACAGGTTGTTTACTACAAGACTGAGACTATCTTGTGATTGTCTTTGAAAATTCAGCTGTCAAATTGTGCAGTGGTGTGTGGGCTTTGAAAAGGAAAAAGACCAGCTGTCTGTTAATCCTGGCCACAAAACTAGCTTGGACAGAGATATGTGGTACTGTCTATATCCAGAGCAAAGGAGGATACCAGTATGTCTTCATAGGTTTGGATTCTCTTTCCCTCTTTTTCCCTGCCATCAGTCCATCCATCCGTATTTCCACACGCATGTGTATCACACATGGGAATCTATTTTCAACAAACAGAAGGTGGTTCATTATTGTTTTATTATTACTTTTTTTTTTTTTAATCCTTACGGAATAATGTTTTTCAGCCATAAAAAACTAATAGACATAGGCATGGGGCACATCTGTGAGACAGTGAAATCTCTACCAGATTATGAGGCCATGCCACCAGTTTCAGATCCACAGGCTCCATTAACAAATGCAGCCAATAAGGTTACTGGATACACTGATCTGGTTTGCCAGAAGCCTAGTCTCCAAACAGAGGCTTGGGTGAGCCCATCCAGAAGAAAGTGCAGTAACTAGCCTCCAGGAGGCTTTTTCCTTGTAGACTGTTCTGAGTCTTCAAAGAGAATGGATGAATCAAAGTCCTCAGGCCTTCATAAATAAAGTTGACGGGCGGCTGTTGCATTTGTTTTCCTCTGTGAATACTCCAAATCTATTTTACCTTGTTGCATTGGCTTCATAAGTTGTTATATCTAGCCATTCAAAAGCATCCAAAAGAAACCTTCTAAAGATGTTCTCAAAAGAATGTTATCTCCATTCCACTCCTTTTAAGTATCCATACCGACCCCAGAGAAACCACATGCAGGGAAACAAAGAAGAAAGGGCTTACAGAACAAAGAACACTTTTTTGTGAGATGATAGGAATTTTATATTCAGTTTTTTGATAGGAGACAGTATTAGGTGTTTATTTATAACTCACTATAGTTTGGTTTTGAGGATCACTTATTTTGGGGTAAAATGAAGAACAAGTATCTAACCTATTCATAACTCTGTGTGTGTTTTCATGTATTTAAAGACAGGACAATTGTCTCTGCAGGAATAGAAAAATATTTAGTAAACAAGCGTTCTTGAAAACAGCAATTAAAGCTGCCATAGCAATACAACAGGTATGGTGCAACAGTACCTCTTTGTCCCTTGAACTCTGCTTAAATAAAGGGGCATTTTCAATACAACTGTAAAAAACTAGGTGTTGAAGGTTCCTGGAGGAAACAAGCTGTTTCTTATGGAACGAAAAAGTCTTCTTACACAGATCAGAGCTAATCAAACATGTGTTAATCCAGAATCCTAATTAAGTTAATTGGCAAGCCTCAAAGATGGGCTTGCACATCTCAACAGCTACATTCACGCTGTTGCTTGAAAGTCTCAGAGCAGCTTCATGCAGCTACCATAGTCTCATGTCTCTTGATCTGATAACATAGCTTTGTATTTTTTTTTTTTTATATCTCACTTATCTGGCTCCCTTGATTTCCTCACAGTTAATAAAACATTTTCCACACCACCAAGCTGCATGCAGGATGCTAATTTAAATGAAAGTGTCATTAGCAGCAGTACTGATGCTAATCACAGTAGATGAGGAGGCCGAGTATATTTTTGAAAATGTTATAATTTTATAGAAGCATCTAACAGCTGCCATGTCAGGTTTATTTCAGCTTGTAAATCTGGAAAGGCAAATACTGTAGGTTAGCAGGCAGGTGCCTTCTTCAAAAACAGCCTACACATATGCTACATATAAATGAGCATGGGTTATGTATTGTCACATCAGATCTAGTATGTGCAATTTCTCTATTGCATAACCAGCAATAATGCTAAGCTATTTAAATGAGAGTTAATGAGTTTGGTCATTTTTCCCAAATGTAATAACAGCAGCACCTGACTGTTAGCTTGAGGCCTGGCATTTGAAAGAGCTCAGATCAGAGATAGCAGAAGTAAGTACCAGCAGACCTCATTTAGAGTCAGATTCAATTGTGTTCATCTGAGCCGAGTTGCTCGTACAGATAAAGCCAAAATGTCAATATTAACTCAAATATTGGGATGGAATCCAATATTCTCGGGAACCTACAAGACCACATGGACAGAGTCTGTCATGTGACAGTATGAAATGGCCTTTGTTTATTCAGTGTCTCTGAAACCAGCTGCTTATTTATTTTGAGAAAGAGTAAACGCTGAATGTAAGCTGGCTTTTACATAACAGTCGCTCTCTGAGACAAAGATTATATCTATTTTAATACTCCGTACAGTATCTACAAGCAATTGCACATTTTGAAACAGCATTTTTAATCTGTAATATATAAAGGGGATTCTTGTTTTTTTTTTTGTTTTGTTTTGTTTTTTAATACAGATCTCCTATATGTTGATTTAGGTCAAACTGTATAACATAGACTATCTATATTCCCATTTCTTTGCTTACAGTGCCACCTGGAGGCTTTAGATCGGCCAGTAAACAGCAGTGCTAGTCCTGTTAATTATTCTGTACCTCACAAAGCTCTCCTGGTTAAAATCTTAAATAAGTGAAACATTCAGAAACATAAAGAGGATTGTTCGCACAACATACAGTTTCACAGTAGTTTACATTATTGTTATCTTGTGTCTAGTGTCTAAAAATGTGATATACGTAAATTAGACAAGTGCAATGCAAAAAGGTCAGGCAACTTTAAAAGGCTTGATAAAGCTGAATATTTACCAGATATTTTCTTTCAGCCTAGCTAGTGTTAAGGTGTTTAATACAGAGAGCAACCACCCCACCACATATATATTAATTGTACCCGCAGCAGCAGCTTGGCACTGTCGCTGTCAGGCTGTGCTACTGTAATATGAGACGGAGGGTCGCTCGTCCCTCACCAGAGCACTGTTATTTTTAATTGGAGTTACTATAACTGGCTGCAGATGGTGACAGCTATTCACAAGGCCGTAGATAGAACACAAGGCATTTTTTTTAATACTGTTATCTTTTTCTTTCTCTGCTGTACAGAAAGAAGAAAAAATTTCATCCAAGCCTTCTCATAGGGGATCAGTTTTCAAAGTGATCTAGATCAGATAAAAAAGATCAATAAAACTAGATACACACACATTTCATTTGAATCAACATCTGGTAAACAATTGAGTACACAGAGGTAGGTTTTAAAAAGTTTCGCTCATTTGTAGGCCTCCTATTTATGCTGTATTTTCAAGTTTGAATCAGCCAAAAGTTTGTTGGCTTGAAAATCTACTTACTTTGGACACAGAACAGAAAAAGCTTTAAAATCTTCCAGAGTCAGCACAACAGTGTCCTCTGTGCCACTAAATGTAGCATAAATCATCTTAAATGTTCATTATAAAGCCCATTTCTTTTAATGAGCGTGGTGCTAAAGAACCACAACGTCCTCTCATACAGCCTTTTGTGGAAATGGACACTGCCGTATTAGCCAAAGAATTTATTTGGTTAAACATTTAATTGACCAACCCAGTGATTAGAAGATATCATGAAAACTCCCAAAAGAAAGTTGTATTTACTAAAGTTGTATTATTATTATTATTATTATTATTATTATTATTATTATTATTATTCCTTTCCAATATGTAATTATGAGGCTCTGCACAAACTAAAATCAGTACTACAGAAACAGATTGTTGCAGCTGAATTGTGTGAAAAATGTTTAAATAGATAAATAAATAAATACATAAATAATAAAAGGACTTATAATTCAGACATGTCTTTGTAAGCCAACAGTACTGCTTCCTGTGCAATAGAAGATTTTTAATTGTTAACAGAATTCAAATTGACTGTTTATTATTCCTTGTGGGGTTCTGTAGGCAAAAGCAGCACGTTGGAAGACCATTTTAAAAGAAACCCAGTTTGATTCACAACGCATTCGCCTTGACTTTGACCTTGAGGTGATGCTTAACACCTGTTATTTTGACAGCCGTGCAAATTTCCATCTGAAAAGCAGGTGCAAGTTTCAGACAAATTAGCAATCACCCATTGCCTTGTCTCCAGTGTGAAAAAAAATACAGGAGCACCACAGAATATGAATCATGCTTCTAGGGCACCTTTCCTCCTCTGCATTGAACTTGTACCATCAGATTCCTAAACCCACCTGGAAGACTAAGCACAGGGGGGGGAGGTTACAGACAGCCATGTATAACATTTTTACGGGTGGGTCTGTTGAGAAGAGCCTAATTTAAGCACCAAAACAGGACTCACACCTCCTTGTCTGTTATTGTACAACAAAAGTGTTAAGTAGTGTATTCAAAATAAGACAAAATAATACCTGGAGGCCTTTTATCGTCTTTATTTACATGCTCCATACTTACATGTATGTAAGATAGCTGGCTTCATAGTATTTGCTTGCAGGACACACCGGTCCATCACAACCAGTTGTACCGGTTATTATAAAAGATATCAATGACAATAGCATTCATTGCTTGACATCAATGTGTGATTTTTAACTGCTGATGAATAATCTGGGTTAAAAGGCAAATACTATACTTTTATCATCCCTGTGATACTGTAATCACCTTGCAAATATCCTTGCTAGACACCCGGGATTATAAAGGATTGATAATGAGAAAGAGTAGAGTATAGTGGAGCTTGGATCCCTGAATGGCTATGCTGTCTATGTTAATAATACCTAGTTTAGTGATGTAAATGGCAGAACTTTCTTTTTACACCATATGATATGGAAACATCTCCAGCAGTGCATGTAATTGTCTTTAGTGAGGGACAGTATTTTAAATTGCAGTTCTTTAAAATGTATTTGGTTGGCAATATTATTTATTTTAAAGAATATGTATAGCCCCACTTTAGAATAAGTGGTAAGAATTAAATTATAGTTCCTACTGCATTTTTTTCTATTTTTTTAATTTATTGCTTTATAAAAGCATCAACAGATACAATGCCATTTAAGACATCTTAGTTAAATATATGCATATTATGTAATGCAAAATGTGTTATCGAAACTAGGCAAACTACCAAGAAAGTGTGTAAATCAACAGTATAATGACATTTACAGAAAGGCCATTTCATAATTTCAGACACCCAAAATGATCACTCCTAATGTGACATCTATACGTTAGCTGTTGACAATCTTGTGGATATTACAATATTCTTTTTTGAAAAAATTAAAAGATAAAAAGTGGCAGATTTTTGGTTATTTTTAAAATAATGTTACTGTAGGAATGCATCAGATATTCAAAAACATTAAAGCATTAGGAACCAATACTGAATTGCCAGCAGTTGTGGGCTGATGTAGATAGATGTAGTATTTTTATAATCTCCTGCTAGGAAGAAGATTTCATTTTCTGTGACCAGCTTTTAGCTTCTGATGATCACATTTCATGCAGGTTCCATTACAGACCTGGCTGACATTATATTAATGGATGTTAATGTTCAAGTCATTTCAGGTGAAATGATCTGGAAATAATCAATTCATTCAGATGGCAGTAAAAGCTTGTGCAATGGAATAACCGGCATGAAACTATTATGAAACTGCTTATTCCCCACAGCTTCTGGCTTGTTTATCTAGGCTGTTTTTGGCTTCTTTAACAATAGTTTAAAATAATCTAATGAATACCACATTCATTGTGTTTTTCAAAACAGTCTAAAGCAATCTTGAAAAAAAAACTCACTAGATGAAGTTGTGTGAGGACAATCATTGCAGAGTGAACACAAGATTTTCACTTTCTGCTTGTTTATTATATGCTTGCTTCATAGAGCAGCACACCTGGTTTCTATCTAGGTAAAAAAAAAAAAAAAACAGCAGCTGTACAACCCATATCAGATCACATTGCGCAATTTTTTTATCATGGAATTTATTTTTGCTCTCAGTTTGTAAATTATACTGTAGGAGCCTGACCACTATGGTCTAAACATAAAACTTAATCAGATGCAGTTCAATAAGTCAAAATTCATCAAACAGTGAATCATGCTTTCAGGTTTATTTAAGTCAGCACTTAAACAAAAGCACTTGGACAATTGTTGGCCTTTGCTGCAAGGTGCTCCAAGTTTGTGTAAACAAGACCCCTTACAGGTGTGTCATCTCAAGCATCACAGAGATGGAAAGGTGGAGAAATAAAGTATCATATACTGTGCAGATTACAGGAGACAGTTAGGAACCTGTTGAGTGATAAGTGTGTACTTCACATATATTTTCAATTAACTGCACACAAAACTCCTTTCTTCTGCAGAAGAGCAAATCCTAGATGAAGGGACACAGCCATTCGCTCTTTATGTTGTGCATCAGTGGCATTTGGATCAAAGAGAGTTCGCTGTCAAAACACTGAAATCTGCGTTACAGGAATTTCAAAACACTTTCAATTGAACCAAAATGCAAGTGCCTGCTTATTCCTCAGTTAATGAAATACAACGTGTATGATCAGCTGTAGCTAAAGGTAAACCATGGCTTTGTACATGTTATCGGTATTGATCTTATCAGAAAAGCCTTTGATACAGCTAATTATGTGTACAGACAAGGATTACAAAGACAGTCCAGGCAATGCTGATGTTTATTTCAAAGCCCTAAGCATACAAATTATTTATTTATTTATATATTTATTATCTTGGATCCAGCTGAGGAGGTGTGAGATTTTAAAGTATAGACAAATCTTGAACCCAGTTAGTCAGGTACCCCAAAAATGCATCAATTTATGGTGGTCTGTTAACCTCTAGTGCCTTTAGGTGGTATCTGCGCTGTTATGCAGTCAAGTAATGTAACATTTGAGTTATATATGCCCAAGTATTATGTTTTCTTCACTGCATTAAAATGTAATTTTATTGTGAAAACTACAACATTTCCTTGATCAAACTACAACCAGCGTATATACCATAACCCAGCCATTTGGGATTTAGAAAACATATCTCTTCCTGACCCCTTTCCTCAGACCTTGCCAGTCAAAATATTCCCAAAACAACTCCAAAGTTTAGTCTGCAAGTACTCCAATTGCCCTGAAGCAGACCTGGGAAAGCCAAATCCTCTTATTGGCCTGACTCTCAATGCCAGATTACTAAATGTCTCCACCTACTGGTGAAATTGTGTAATGCAAGGACAAGCTTGTCAATAGGTAGGTATGTTCTCTACTAAGAATGCAACATTTATTTTCCATTATTTTCCCATGTGTCGGCCGTATTCAGTACATTTGAATGTATGCATTTGGGGTTTAAAACTGAAACATCACACAGAAACATATTATTCAAGGTGCATACTTTCACGATAATTATTCATTAACGTGTTGTTTATTTTATTATCATTTTAATTGACATTATCAAGTGACAAATCCTATACATTTCTTTGGACATTAGCTTTAGTAAAGTGAAAGTACAAAGTTAGTGGATAATTAAAGGGTTATTCTCATGATGTAATACAACTTTGATGTCTCTACAAACAGTACACATTTTATTAAAAGGGGTTGTAACTAATAGCACTACTAAGGCAGTGTGGCACCACAGAAAATAATTAGCTGATATTAAAGAAAATTAGTCTAAATACAAATTACTAACATCTTAGCACGTTCTTCTACAGTTCTAGTCCTTTACGCTTTAACGCTGTAAGACTCGGGTAACAGTTATGTAATTTGTTTAGCATTTAAACAAGGGCTGAAGTAACCAAGCCTGACTCATACTAGAATTCTTTGAACTTTGCCTGCTCCTGAGTGACTAAAACTTCGCCTTGGAAATGTGGAAGAAAAAGTGGACTATACTGCTCTGAAGTGCAGAAACCTGTAAAAGTTGTTGTAATATGTTGCTTCTAGTTTGATAGAGCATATGCCCAAATGGTGGCAGAAGACTACCTGGCATGGCTGTAACTAGCTGTGAGGACACCCTTTGTGGGGTTTTTTTGCCTCATTAATGCTGATGCTCATGTAAAAACTCTGGTAAAGTAGAAAATACTCCTTAATTTTCTCTGCTGGTTTGCCATGTAACATAGATTTGGAGGTTGAATAGTAAATACCAGACAGTCATATAAATACTGCCAGCTAAAGCTTGAAACCTAAGTTTGACCTCAGCTCTGTCAGCTCTGGTTACAACGCTGCTACCTGGTGATCAGAGCAGCATTTTTATGATTTTTGAAATCATTCTGAGTAGTTCTTATTGCAATTACTCAAATATTTTATTATATACTTTAATGTTTGTAGTAAGAACCATCCAGAAAGATTGTACATTTCATATGGTACAAAAAAATGTCAACCAAGAGCTCCTTAAATTTAAAATGTAAAAAATGATTTAAACCTTTTAAAGACGGGGTATTTGTAAACAGTCATTGACATTCAGTTTTAACTTATTAATAAGCCCAAGCTGCATTTTCTGTATCCACTACATCCCCTTTTCTTTCCAGCATTAAAAACATTAAAAATGCTGCTGCATTGTGAGTCGTGTTAAACCTTCTAAAATAAAATAAAAGCATAATATGTTGAAAGTATCATTTTATAAAGTGACATTTCAGAAAGCACTTGCATCATATAGGTTACAGCAATGGTATTAGTAAAAATAAATAAATAAATAGAAATGACATTTGTAGGAAAAAAATGGAAATAGTCTTAGTCGTTTCTGTTCAAATTATTTATTATTAAAACAACATTATGGGTGACTACAAAACGTATAAGAGATTCTGATAAATGAATCAGATCTGGTGAAATGTAATAGTGCTTAATTCCAGAAGAAGCACAGGAATGTGGCTCAGGCTAGGATTGGTATCATGGATGAAAAGAGGGGCATGTCCAAGCAAATGAAGGATAAAACACATTTCGCAAACTCTAGTTAAGGCGTCACACCTTGTGTGCTTTCGGGCTCAAAATGATTAAATCAATGTAATAAAGCATCAGCAAGCCTGACAAACAAGTAGTAAAAGCATGACTGTAGGGCAGTATTGCATGACACTACTACAGGAAGAGGAAGTGGCACAATAGCCACTCCAGCCTTAAGCACTTGGGCCTCACAGTGTGATCCACCTGGCTGAGATTGGGCAACAGCTTTTCAAAAATATCGGGTTCATTGATAGAAGCCCTTAAAAGAGTTATTGCTTTATTTCTTGTTTCATTTTCATTTTTTAACTCTGTATTTAGCCTAGTCCTGTCTTTTTTTTTGTTTTAATCAGCCGTAATGTTATTTAAAGCAAACGTTGAAATAACCCCCTCTTCTGGAATTTCCAAATCTACTTTTAACATTTAATTATGTGGTGCCTACCAGTCTCATTTAATAACCATTTTGCTGACTTTAAAGTTTACAGGACTACAATCTCCTAACTAATAAAATAGTAGATATGTTATTTTGTGGTTTGTGGAAAATAGTTGCTCTTTACAGTTGTTGGTCAATTGTAGGTTCATCACGAAGCAACGTTACAGAAAATCCAGTAATGAAAAATAATATATATATTTCTTATTTCCTTCACCTAAATTTTCTTCAGGGCCAAAAAATCAATGCAGACACAATTTTGAATAGTCTTTATTTCTTATTTATTTTTAAGAGATAGATAGATAGATAGATAGATAGATAGATAGATAGATAGATAGATA